>PVJN01036954.1:0-21209 GCA_004026805.1 Lasiurus borealis | reverse complement strand
TCTCTCCCTCTCCCCCTTCCTCTCTAAAAATTCAATAACAGGTGAGGATTAAAAAAAACAAAAACACACTAGATCAGAATTTAAAACCTAAAAACAGAATTGACAAAAGCAAAGGGAAACGAAAGAAGAGGTGACTGAACTCAGGTAAGAAATAGAAAAGACAAATCATATCAAAATTGAAGACTAAATCACAAGGTGGCCAAGAATTCAAATGTTTACTCATAGCCTAGGTGGCATCAAGCCCTCACATCATGACAAGAAGGCCGCCACAAGATGGCTGTGTGCACAACAAAGGCTGGTCCCAGCGTCTCGGCTGCTTCACGCAGAGGAAGCAGATCCTGGCAGAGGAGGCAGGTTGCAGCAGGGAAGGGCAATTGGAGGCAATCAGGCTGGCAGAGGAGGGTAATCAGGCCAGCAAGGGAACAGTTAGACATCAATCAGGCCAGCAGGGGAGCAGTTAGGGGTTAATCAGACAGGCAGGCAGGCAGGCAGGCAAGAAGTTAGGAGCCAGCGGTCCCAGTTTGTGAGATGGATGTCCTAGATTAGAGGGTGCAGGCCAGACTGAGGGACACCCCCCTCTGGTGCACAAATTTCATGCACCGGGTCTCTAATAAAAAATAAAAGGCATTGAGGGGAACATAAAAGAATTAAGAGGCCGAAACTGGTTTGGCTCAGTGGATAGAGCATCAGCCGGCAGACTGAAAGGTCCCAGGTTCGATTCCAGTCAAGGGCATGTATCTTGGTTGCAGGCACATTCCCAGTAGGAGGTGTTCAGGAGGTGGCTGATCCATGTCTCTCTCTCAATGATGTTTCTAACTCTCTATACCTCTCCCTTCCTCTCGGTAAAAAATCAATAAAAATATATTTTTTAAAAAAAGAACTAAGAATGAAAATGATATAATGAAGTAAAAATAGTTAGAAAATTTTTGAAATCAATGAACAGATATAATTATGCATAACTGGAATGCCTATTAAAAAAAACTGGAAAATAAACTAGTATTTAAAACTATAGTAAAAAACAAAACACCCAGAAGACCCAATTCTATATATTAAAAGGATCTACTAGGTATCAAGGAATATTTGCCTGCTAAAATAAACTCTAAGTAAAATTATTAGACTTTAAAAATAAAAGGGGAAGTAAAATAAAAAATTCTAAGCAAAAGGATCAAATAACTTACAAGGGGAAGAAAATAAACACTGGTGTTAGACTTTTCAAAAACAACATATAAAGCAAGGACACATTATAAACTAGAGAAAAAGTGTGAACCAAGGATTTCATTTCTGGCCAAGATGTCTTTTCAGTAATAGGGCTATAGAAAAACAACCTTAAATATGCAAAAACTTGGGAAGTTGTGGCTATGAACTCTTCTTAAGAAATATTTTAAAAATTGAGCTATAGCTAACCGGTAGGTGACAGGGAAACTTCAGCAAAGAATTAATCAAAAAGGGTTGAATATACTTAGTTGTGGAACTAAAAGCAAGACAAAGTTGCAGTTCAAGTTTGAAGACTATCCTATATAATAAAAGGTAATATGCAAATAGATCAAACAACGGAACAACCAAACAACCAATCAAAGCATAATATGTTAATGATATGCTAAGGCTGCTCAACTGCTCACTATGATGTGCACCGATCACCAGGAGGCAGACAGGCAGACGGTCAACCAATCGACAAGTCGCTATGATGTGCATGAGCAAGATGGGACAGACATGCCCTGGAGCCCTCCCACAGTCCCTCCCTGACCTGATCACGCACCGGTGAGGTCCCTCAGATTGGCCTGTGCCCTCTCGCAATCCAGGACACCTCAGGGGATGTTAGAGAGCTGGTTTCAGCCCAATCCCAAAGCCCACAGCAGGCACAGTGGGGCCAGGATGAGTGGGAGCAGCGTGTAGGAGCTGCAGGCAGTGTTGGACTGCAGTTTTGACCCAATCCCTGCAGGCCATCCAGAGGCACCCCACCCGTGCACAAATTTGTGCACCAGGCCTCTCACACCTTTTATAATATAAAAGCCTAAGTGACCAGAACAACGGAACAACTGGAATAACCAGTCACTATGACATGCAGTGACCATCAGGGGGGCAGATGCAGAAGCTGCCCCTTGGTCCCTCCCCACACTGGCCAACCTCCCGCGATCTCTCCCCCCCAGTCCAACAGGCCCCAGCTGGCAGCCAGAGATGGCAGGAAGGCCCCGGTCGCAGGAAGATGGGGTTGGCCAGGGTGAGAGGCTGCGAGAGGGAAGGTTCTGGCCAGCAGCCAGAAGGCCCCAATCATCCCTGAGCATCAGCCAGGCCTAGAGATCCCACCCATGCCAAATTTCATGCACCAGGCCTTTAGTGTGTGTTTGTGTGTGTGTGTGTGTGTACCTATATATGTATATATATATGTCTAATGCAACTAAAAATGGGAGAAGAGAGAAAAAAACATAAAACTCATTGATAGTTGAAATAGCAATAGGTAAGAATTAAGCACATCAGTGAAACTAACATAAAGGAAAGGAAAGAGTTAAATAAGAAAACAAGGAGCCCTAGCCGGTTTGGCTCAATGGATAGAGCGTCAGCCTGCCAACTGAAAGGTCCCAGGTTTGATTCTGTTCAAGGGCATATGCCTGAATTGTGGACTCAATCCCCAGTGGGAGGTATGCAGGAGGCAGTCAATCAATGATTCTCTTCATCATTGATGTTTCTATATCTCTCCCTCTCTCTTCATCTATGAAATCAATAAAAAATATATATCTTAAAAAAACAACAAGGAAATGAAGCTATTCTGAAAAGGCTTAAGTATACAAGTAGCTACTAAACCAATAACAAAAAAAGCAACAAATCTAAATATCCAAAGAAATTATTTTAAATGAAAATACATAAAAAAAGAAAATTTAACTTTATTTACATAATATTTATAACATAAAAAATATAAAAGAATTTAGATCAAGTTCAAGTCATTAAACAAAAATGATTTTCAATATAGCTCATAAGAAATAACCTAACTAAATGCTATCTACAATGGATAACCTATAACAAAGTAAATCAGGAAAGCTAAAAAAAAATAAAGGGATTAGCAAATGCATGTCAAGCAAAGAGAAACAAAGGAAAGTAAGAATAGTCATCCAGATAGTAAAGGATCACAGTAAAAAAGCACTGAATATGGCAAAGAGAAACACGGTTTAATTTTAAAAGAAGATAACAGGAATACTGATTTATCAAATAAGACAACTACCTTTAAAAAGCAGAAACTATAAGGAATGCAGAGATACACAAAAACAACTTCATACATAAGACTAACACACAAACATAATTAAATTAGGTATTATAGATTATATCAAACTGTATACCAATAATAAAAATCATACCTTCTTCTAAAGTAGACTTGAATACTGACCAAAAAAAGTGATCGTATATAGATTTCATGAAGTAGAAATAATACAAACACTGATCATAATTCTAAAATAAACATTACAAAGAAAATGAAATCAAAGCATTCTTCCTCAAAATTTTAAAATGTCTATTAAACTCTAGTAAACAGAAAAAAACCCACACACAAATTACATTTTCTAAAACAAATGATATTAAAATAACATTTAATGCACAGAAAAGGGCAAAACCTATAACATTTATCCTATCTAATAAAAGGGTAATATGCAAATTGACTGTCACTCCAACACACAAGATGGCTGCCCCCATGTAGTCAAAGATGGTCACCCCCATGTGGACACAAGATGGCCACCACAAGATGGCCAGCAGGGGAGGGCAGTCGTGGGCAATCAGGCCAGCAGAGGAAGGCAGTTGGGGGGCAGGGGAAGGGAACCAGGCCTGCAGGGAAGGACAGTTGGGAGGGACCAGGCCTGTAGCAGAGGGCAGTTGGGGGGGACCAGGCCTGCAGGGGAGGGCAGTTAAAGATGACTAAGTGGATAGGCGAGGGCAGTTATGCACCAGGCCTCTAGTGTAAGTAATAAAAGTTCCTAATTCAAAAAGAACAAAGTAAACCAAAACAAAAAACAAAAAAAAAGGATGAAAAAATAGATCTAAAAAAAATTGAGGTGGAGAATTAAAATAAAACAAAACAGTATATCTAACTCATAAACTAACATCTGATTTTTTAATTAAGAAAATAGACAGGGGTAATGAATAACAAAAGGAAAAAGCACAAATATATACACAATAAGGAGGAAGATCAACTTTCAACAATATAAATACTTGTCACACAAGATTATTTATGGTGGTATAACAGAAATTGGAAAAAATAATTGGAAATAACCTGCATGTCCATAGATAAGAGTAGCTGAATAAACAATTGGTGTATCCACTCAATAGAGTACCATGCAGCTATAAAAATTAATGAAGATCTGTATGAGATAATATGATTTGTTAAGTGAAAAAGCAAACTGCAAAAGATCTGCAGTGGTCTACTTTCTGTGCAGTAAAGAGGAAAAAGTGTATATATATATATATATACACACACACACACACATACATACATACACACACACACATATATATATATACATACATATATTCTCATATATATATATGATATACTCATATCTAATATTTATGTATATATATATGTATAGAGAGAGAAGGACAGAGAGAGAAGAGAGAGAGAGAGAGAGAGAGAGAGAGAGAGAGAGAGAGAGAGATATACGGGGGGGCAAGACATACACACATACATTCATCTGCTCATTCTGTGGAGAGAAACAAAAGATAGATAAATGAGAAACTAGACTAATTGCCTTGAGGAAGTATGGGAAAATGGGTGAAAAGCATCAGGGGTTGGAAAAGGAGTGGAAGAGATGGAAGGGATGACTAACAAATTCTCTGAGTACAGCTTTCTGTTTAGTTCTGATTTTTGTAATCAGGATAATGTTTCACATCCTCAAAGATTTACAAGAATGGAAGGGTTAAAAAAATCGAAAACAGAAATCAAAGAAATGTCTCTAATGGAAATTCAAATGACAACCACAACTACACTAAAGAATGAGGCAAGGAGAGAGAACAAACCCAAGTGACTTTTGAACATAGTATTTTTAGTTCATACTCTCAGGCAGGAAGCAAAAAATAAAAAGCATAAATAAATACAGAATTCCAATAAATGGAATTTATTGTTTTTTAATAGTGTTAAGGGATTAGCACTTGTGAATTAAAATACTTTCTGTGTATTCTAATACTCAGCAAATAAATAACTAAAGTGAATACTAATGGGAGCCAGACTTCTGTCAAAGAAAGGAGTTACAAATATACGATGAGACAAATGTAGGTTACATTTGTTCATATGGAAAATAATACAATAATTAAATAATAGTACAAGCATAAACTCTGTTTTGTATACGCACAACTGTAAACCTACTTTTGCCCCACCCTGTATAAGAAGAGAGGGGGAGGCTAGAATGAACCCATAATGCTAGTTGAAAAAGGAAAAATTAGAATGTACTCATAGTTTTTAATACATATAGATATGGATATGTTTGTGTGTCCCCTATCTCACTCCCCTAAGAATGCGCTAATGGGTTAATTTTATATATCAACTTGACTAGGCCAGAGTGCCAGATATCTGATTAAACATTATTCTGAATGTTTCTACAAGGGTGTTTTTGAAAAAGATTAACATCTTAATCAGTAGAATAAAGCAGATTACTCTCCATCCTGTGGGTGAGCCTCATCCAATCAGTTGAAGAACAAAAAGACTGACCTTCCCCTGGTAAGAGAGGTCTCCAGTAGTCTGTGCTCATGCTCATCCTGTCTGATGTTCTGAGAACTGGAACACTGCTTACCCTTGGGTCTCCTACCTCCTGTCCACCCTATAGACTAGACTTGCCAGCCTCCACAACCACATGAGCCAATTCCTTATAATAAATCTCCCTAATATAGCCTATTGGTTCTACTCTCTAGACAACCCTGACTAAATAAAAGGGCCTAGATTCAATGACCTCTTAGCAGCAATGAGCACATGTGCCTCGATCCACATTTCTAAATACTATTCCCACTAAAAAGAATGAGGGCTGCTTGAAAAACTGATATCCTAAGTTGGGTGGGGAAAGCAGATGACTCTTGACCATCTTTTGCCAGATATAAGGCCGTGCTGAAAAATTTATGAGTACATATAAAAAAGACACAGAATAATATAAGGTCATCATATGTTAAAACTAGTAGAAAAAAATTATAAAAAATAGGATATCAAAGATACTTATTAATTACAAAAGAAAAATAAGTGATTTTTCAGTAGGGAGACCTGGAGGACACCATCATAACCAAGTGATAAGAATTTACATCACTAGTATTGCAACAACTGCATGAACCTCCAGACATGACTCACTTACATACTGCTGTTTATTCCAGCCAAAAATGCATTATCTGAATCTAATCAGGTGGAAACACCAAACTCAAATGGTGCAATACAAAACAGTTCACCTGTATTCTACAAAAATGTTATATCATGAAACATAAAGAAAGACAAAGGACATGTTCCAGATTAAAGAAGAATAAAGAAGACAAATAAAAGTAATACATGATCCTAGACAAGATACTATACCAGGAAAAAAGGTTCTCATTTATTCAAAAGGACACCAGAAAATTTGGATAAAAGCGGTACAGTATTGCATCAATGTTAATATCCTAAATTGGATGATTATATGTTGACTAGTGGCCCAGTGCACATAATTCATGGATGGGGGTATCACCCAGCCCAGACTGCACTCTCTCCATCTCTCAGGGGGTGTCCGACACAGGGATTGGGCCTAAACTAGCAGTCAGACATCCCTTTCACAATTCGGGACCGCTGGCTCCTAACTACTCAACCTGCCTGCCTGCCTGATTGTCCCTAATCACTTCTGTTTGCCAGCCTAATCACTCTCTAAACACTCCCCTGCCAGCCTGATTGATGCCTAACTGCCTTCTCCTGCCGGCCTGATCACCCACAACTGCCTTCCCCTGCCAGCCTGATCTCCCACAACTGCCATCCCCTGCCACAACCTGTCTCCTCCACTGGGACCCACCTCCTCCGTGCCACGTGGTGCTGTGGAACCCCCAGGCCTCACCCCACAGACCTGCCTTCAGGCCCTGCCTTCGCTGTGCGCATGGCCATCTTGTGGCAGCCACTTTGTGACAACGTCACGTGTGAGGGCCACCTAGGCTTTTGTTAGTATAGATTATATAAGAAAATATGCTTGTTTTGGGGGAAATGCACAATGAAGTATTCAGGGACAAAGGGCCATAATGTCTACAAGTTACTCTCAAATGGTTCAGAAATAAAAAAATATCTATTACTTTATGAAAAGCAAACATGGTAAAGAGTTAACATTTGGTTAAAAATGGGGTGAAAAGATTAATAATTTCTTTGAATTATTTTTATAACTTTTCTGTAAGTCTGCAATTATTTCAAAATTTTAGAATTTGGTAAAGTGGTAGTATTTAATAAGCTTTGCTACATTAATCCCCAACATGTACATGTACCCACACACGTTATAAAAACCAAAGCGAAAATCTAAGACAGACTGTGAAGTTAATCTTTTCCTATACTCTCTGTATAAATGCCACAGAATGCCAACTCTATCCTTTTCTCTTCTACAGCACTATTGCCTCCATTACTGTATAACAAGCATGTGAAACTTGCAAGCTGCAAGCCACATGCAGCTCCACAACAAATATTTTTGTGGCCCAGCCAATATAGTGGAATGTAAAAAGTATTTTAATAAAAATGTCATAACTTAATTTTTACAATATCCTGTTATACATAATTATTAATAACAAACTACAAGGTTCACTAATGACTCATTACTATAAACGTGTTGCATTCATGTTCCTTACATGCAGGCGCACCATTTCTCTCCTCCACTAATTCTAGCAGTGAATATTGTAGCAGCTGATTGCCATATCATTAGTTTTGGATTGACTTGTTTGATGTGTACAACAGAAAACATTTCGTTTTCGGAGAACAAAAAAAAAATAGGTTTGTATTACACTTATTAATTTGTGCAGTTATTCAGTATCTGTTAAGTTAATGTTCAAGAAAAAAACATTAATTTTTATTAAAATACTAGAAGCCCAACGCATGAAGATTCCTGTAAGAATGGGCCTTCCTTTCCCTGGCTGCCGATACCGCCTTTCTGCTCGCCTTTCTGGAGCTGCTTCTTTCGTCTCTGTTTCCACCTTCCCAAACTGCCCAGAGGCCCTGAGCACTGCATATGCAAATTAACCCATTGTCTTTGTTGGGCTAATTTGCATACTCACTCCTGATTGGTTGGTTGGTGTTATGAAGGTATGGTCAATTTGGATCTTTCTCTTTTATTAGGGTAGTTTCTATTATTTTATATGTTAACAATTAATCATTTATTTCAGCCTTTTGTATTCAGCATGTCTCTATCAAAATACACCTACTTTTCTATGAAAATTTGAGCTTTTGTTTTTTTGCAGCCCACATAAACTTAGACCTTGTTTATTAGGCCAGTGTTAGCCTTTTGAGTTTGACATGCTTGCTGTATAACTCTGAAAGGTTTCTCTATTACAGACACTCTTCTTTCACTTGCAAAATTAACTACCTCACTAGTCTAAAATCCTGAATGGTCCTCCATGGCCATCTGTTCTCTAAGAATTAAGTCTGGAAAAGCCCTGATTCTCTTTCCATTTCATGTCCTTCTCATCAGCAAAAAAACCAAGTGCAGTTCTCTCAACCTACAATGCTGTTGTATTGTTTGTATTCCAGCATATCCTGCTATCTCTGGTTATCTAGTCAAAGAAATTCCTTATTCTTTGAACTATAGATTAGCTTCTCCTTCTCTGTGAAACCTTCCCTGACACAACACTCTTTGTAAGGATAAGTTACCATTCTCTTCCTTCTTATTCCTACTATTTTATCTTACACTAGCTCTATTGCACTTATCGCTCGGTATATACCATATTTTCTGGCATATAAGACGACCCCCAACTTTTCCACTTAAAATATAGACTTTGAGATATACCCACATTATAAGATGACAACCGGTGTGTAAGACGACTCCCGACTTTTGAGATTTTCCTGGGTTAAAATGTCGTCTTATACGCCAGAAAATACAGTAACTTAGTTGTGGGGATTCACTGATAGAATGGACCAAGTCATATTTACTTGTGTTATTTTCACATATTTGTTAACTACTTATTTTTTTCAAGTACAGCTTACTTTCAATATTATTTTCTATTGGTCTCAGGTGTACAGCATAGTAGTTAGACAATCATATACTTTACTAAGTGTTCCCCGATATTTCTAGTACCCACCTGGCACCATACATAATTATAGCAATATTATAACTATATTCCCTATGCTGTATTTATACTCCCAAGACTATAACTACCAATTTGTACTTCTTAATCCCTTCACTGCTTTTTTCACCCAGTCTCCCAAATCCCCTCCTCTTCTCTGGCAAGCACACTGGGCTCGCTGTGTCTGAGTCTGTTTCAATTTTGATTATCATATACTATATTTCTAAGCACAAACTTTAGCATATGTTAAAAGTATATGCTCTGGAAGATCAGAGACTGAGTCAATTTTACTTTCTATTGTATGTCTATCCCTTTCCTATAAACACCAAGTACGACTGACTGAGTTCGTTTGGAAATATTTTAAGTGGTAAATTTTATACAGATTTATTTTCTTTAAGAATAAGGAAGATAATCGTTTTCCAGAATAAGCAGTGATAATAAGACATGTGTGCCATACACTTGCTTTCATGTCTGGGGGGTACAGAGACTTCTTTCTAAGCCCTGCTCCCCAGAGACAAGTATTCCTGGGAGTTGACACTTTTACTACCCTACCAGAAGGACAGGGATACAACCATGCATACAAATTTTAAAATTATTCCAGCCACAGCTGGTTCGGTTCAGTGGATAGAGCCTCAGCCTGCAGAAGTTTCCCTCCCAGGTTTGATTCTGGTCAAGGGCACATGCCTGGGTTATAGGCTGGATCCCCAGCAGGGGGCATGCAGGAGGCAGCCAATCAATGATTCTCATCATTAATGTTTCTATATCTCTCTCCCTCTCCCTTCTTTGAATAAAAACATATTTAAAAAAAAATATTCCATAAGTATAATGATACTAATAAGGCCCTAGAAAACTATTGGCATGATGAAAAAGACTGTGGTTTGTGTTTTTTTTTTATCTTCCCTTAAAAGTTTCATACCATTACTTAATAAATTCCTTCAAAATTCTTAGATTCCATAAAAATAGATATTAAATAAAGCATTATAGTTACAGTATATGCTACATTTAGGAAAAAGAAAATCTGACAAACAATTTGATAATAATCCACTAACTCTCCCTATCATTCATTAAAATTAACTTAAAAGTATCAGCTCTTTTGACAGTTTCAGTCATGACAGTTTCTACAGGAAACTGGAAACTTGTCACTTTATAAATGACTAACTGCAAGGAAAAAAAGTCAGTGTCATTTTATAATTTCTTAGAGTATTTTGCTTATAGAAATCACATATAGCAACCACATTTGAAGAAGTGTTCCTAAAATAAAGAAGGAACTAGAACACCTTATTTCTTCTTCCTCAGAGGAAAGGCTTTCTTCTCACAAAAGTTAATTGAATTCTTGTCTTTGGTCTCCTTTTTCTCTATGTTCTCTATTAACTGACCTCTTTTTTCTTTCCTCTTCCTCTAACTTGCCCTTCTTTCCTTAGCCCTAACAACTTTTATTATTGAAACTAAGAGTCCTGTCAAGTTCTTAACACCTTAAGTGCCATGTCAGTCCCAGGTCAGTCACTGGTGTCTCCAACATATCAGTGAAATTGGATATCATGGGCTAAACAGAAAGGAAGAGAAAAAAGGTTGGCACTTAACATGTTAAGTTAAATACACTACCTACTTGATGCCAAATGTCTACCAATCTATATGTATAAAAGACTAAGTGACCATCTGACCATAACTATGATGTGCACTGACCACCAGGGCACAGATGCTCAATTCAGGAGAGCTGTGGTGACTTGACAGTGGCGGTTCTTGGGTAATGCACCCCGGAACCAGAGAGGAGGGAACCCGATTCCGGGGTGTGTCACCCAAGAACCACCCTCTCACAATCCGAGACCCCTCAGGGGATATCAAAGAGCCTGTTGCAGCCCAATCCCCGTGGCCAGGCCAAGAGATCCCACCTGCCGGAAGAACCCCTTCCAGCCAAGGCACCGCCTCAGGTGTGGCCTCAGGTGTGGCCAGCCAGGGAGGGACCACAGGTTGGCTCCGGGGCATGTCCAGCCCATCTCCCGCAATCCTGCCCCACCAGCTACCTTCTAATTTCCTTTCAATGTGCAGGAATCTGTGCAGCAGGACACTAGTTTTATCGTAAAACATTCCAGAGCACTGTTTTTACTAGTCACTACCAATGTCTGATTTCTCTGCTACAGTAGCAAAGTCTTTTTACACAAGCAGTTAATATACTGTGTCCTTACTATGTATCTCAGTGCTTTCAAAACGCAAATGTTCAAATAGTATTAATTTAATTTTTAAAAACTCTAGTTTAAACAGACTATATAATAAAATGCTATATATTATATGCACTGTTCCTGCAACCATCTTATAAAAAAAACAATAGGTAATTAAAATAAATCTTTAAAAGAATATTCTTGGACTTACTAATTTTAAGTTGCCTAAAGAAATATTATTTTCATAAAATGTTATCTTCTCTTTGCAAACCATATTCAATTCATTTAAAGTTAACCATGGGTATGGTCCTGCACAACAGCTGTAAATTATAAAACTAAAACTACCTCTCCTCTACCAACATTCTTATTTCCTTAGTATCGGATCTCTGCCAATATCATTATCTGCTTAAATGATTCACATTGAAGGCATAACTGATAGGCCTAAGTATTTTCAACAACGTACAAAAGCAGGTTAACAAAAAAGGCATTGTAACAGAAATACGTTTAAGATAGAATTAAACTGCAATCCAAGTGTTGTTAGGGCAGTGGTTGCATCTTCCACCTCACCACAACTGAAGATATGTGTCTGGTTAGCTGCCTATTCTTTAGGGAGGAAATATTTGAAATAGAGTTTTCATTTGTCGTAAGTAAAGACAATCCATCATCTGGTAAAAGTTATCAAAACGTGTATTTGTCATGTTGGCTGGCTCTAAACTTCCCTTTCTCCCACCTCCCAAGTTCTCTACCACCCCTAGGTTACCCGTCATACCTCCTGCCCCCAAGAGGCCACAGTCTTCCAGTTTTCCCTACCAAAACAGAAAAGAACTTACACAATAACTGCACTCAGTCTTTTAACAGACTTGCCTTGTAGCTAAAGGCAGCTAGAAGAAATGTTCACCTTTTGGGTTGACTTGGTTTAACTCAGGGGGTAGAAGCTTTGTTTTTATTTTGCTGAGACTACTAGGAAATTGTTTTAGTAATGACAAGACCAGGATAGCTGAGTCAAAAGAGTTGACTAATAGGTAGCTTATTTGAGCTTCTCCTCTCTTAATTTTATTGTTAGGAAGCGAAGAATCTCATATTCCACTGATCCAGATTCCATGTGCATGGTGCCTACTTCCTTCTCTTGGTTTAATATCCCCTTCCTTCTTTCAATATGGGGTCATTTTGTATCTCCTCCTCCTCTCCAACCTCCAACAGTCTATTCTCATGCCCCAGAGATCTTGAAGCCTCTGGCATGTAAGGGAATAGGGTGCATACAATTCATAAGTGACTAGGTTGAGTTCATGGACTCCTCCAAAGTTAAATTCAAACAAAAGCCCATCATGCTCACTACACCTCATCCAGCTGATATAAAAGTAAGATTCAGCATTTTTGTTTTTTACAGTGTGGCTGGAAAAGAGGTTGGAAGGGGGTAGTTTAATGATCGCAGCCTTAGACAGTATGCAATACATGATAAAAGAAAAATACTACCCACTGGCAATTTTATACATACTGGAGAAAGCAATGGGAAAGAAAAACTCATAAAATTGGATGTTAAAGTTAATTACAATTATATATGTGAACTGTTTTTATTTCTGCCCATTATGTACCATAATAAATATGCATATCACAAAAAATAGGTCAGATTAACTGTTTTATTTTAATACAATTGCAACCTTTCCTTCATCCAAAGTCTGTAACTTCATTCACTGTTGTCTGCAAACATAAGATGCTGATCCTCTTAAAAGTTTAAAAATTTCTTTATTGTTGAAAATATTACAGATGTTCCCATTTTCCACCCTCCATTGAGCCCCTCCATCACACAAACACACAAAACCTTCACCACACTATTGTCTGTGTTCATGGATTATGCATATGCTATATAATAAAAGCCTATGTTGTCACGCCCTCGCGCGCCACAAGATGGCTGCACGAACCATCCCGCGGAGGTGAGACCCAGCAGCAGGCTCCTCACAGTGAGAACTGTGGGTCCTGTGGCTCTGCACAGCACAGAGGAGGCAAATCCCAGCGTCTCCACCGCCTCATGCAGAGGAAGTGTGTCACCGCAGAGGAGGGAAGTTGTGAGTGATCAGGCTAGTAGGGGAGCAGTTAGGCATCAATCAGGCCAGCAGGGGAGTGGTTAGGGGGTGATCAGCCTGGCTGGCAGGCAGAAGCAGTTGGGGGCAATCAGGCAGGCAAGCGGTTAGGAACCAGCAATTCTGGATTGAGAGAGGAATGTCCCAGAATGGAGAAGGTGCAGGCTAAGCTGAGCGACATTGCCCCTCCCCCCATGCCCAAATATTTTACACTAGGCCTCTAGTATGCATATAAGTTCCTTGGCTAATCTCTTCCCACCCACTCTACCCCCTGCCTTCCTAGAGATTCCTGTCTCTTCCATGCTACTATGTCTCTGGATCTATTTTGTTCATCAGTTTACTCTGTTCATTAGATTCCACATATGAGTGAGATCATGTGATATTTATCTTTCTCTGTCTTGTTTTACTTAGCATAATACTCTTCAGGTTGCTCCATGCTGTGTCAAAGAGTAAGAGATTCTTCTTTTTTTTATGTAGCTGCATAGTATTTCATTGTATAAATGTACCACATCTTTTTTATCTACTCATCTCCTGGTGGGTACCTGAACTGTTTCCATATCTTAGCTGTTGTAAATAGCACTGCTATGAACATAGGAGTGCATATATTCTTTCTGGTTGGTGTTTTGGGATTCTTATCAAGTAAAAGCCCTATACTGTACTAGAAAAGCTATAGGATATTGAAAAAAGATAGAATTAGACATAAATATAAGTAGAGGAACATATCATGTTCATGGATTGGTAAACATCATTATAATGTCCATACTATCCAAAGCAATCTACAGATTCAATGCAATCCCTGTTCAAATACCAGCAGCACATTTCACAGATCTAGAACAAATACTCCAAAAATTTATATGGAACCAAAAAAGACCCCAAATAGCTGCAGCAGTCTTAAGAAAGAGAAACAAAATTGGAGGGATCAAAATACCAGATATTAAGTCATATTACAAAGCCACTATAATCAAAACAGCCTGGTAATGGCACAAGAACAGGCATACAGATCAATGGCACAGAACAGAGAACCCAAAAATCAACTGAAGCCATTACACTGAATTAATATTTGACAAAGGAGGCAAGAGTACACATGGAGAAAAGACAGCCTCTTCAATAAAAAGTGTTGCAAAAACTGGATAGGTACATGCAAAAAAATGAAACTAGACCAGCAACTTACACCTTACACAAGAATAAACTCAAAATGGGTAAAAGACTTAAATGTTAAGTCGTGAAAGCATAAAAATCCTAGAAGAAACCACAGGCATCAAAATCTCAGACATTTCTCATAGCAATATTTTTCTAATACATCTCCTCAGGCAAAGGAAACAAAGGATAAATAAGCAAATAGATTGCACTAAAATACAATGTTTCTCCATAGCAAAAGAAATCATTAACAAAATAAAAAAAGAGCCCACTGTATGGGAGAACATATTTGCCAATGATACAAATATGTAAAGAACTCACAAAACTTAATAAAAGGAAGGCAAACAATCCAATTAAAAAATGGGCAAAGGACCTAAATAGACACTTCTCCAGAGAGGACATACAGATGGCCAAGAGATATATGAAGAAAATGCTCAAAGTTGCTAATCATCATCAGAGATGAAAACTAAAATCACCTCACACCTGTCATAATGGCTACCATTAACAAATCAATGAAAGACAGATGCTATTGAGGATGTAGAAAAAAACTCTAGTACACTGCTGGTGGGAATACAATTCTATGGAAAACACTATGGAGTTTCCTCAAAAAAATTAAAAATGGAACTATACCATTTTGACCCAGTGATCCCACTTCTAGAATATATCCTAGGAATCTCCTAAGGCTTTTAAAAAACAATTACCAAGACACCATGCTGTCACACCAGAAGAGAGGCCAACAACTTAGTGTCCCACTTCTCAGACTGTCCATCTTGCAGCCACAGTACTACTTTTAGTCTTTCCCTGGTCCAACTATTCCTTATCTAGTTACAATAATTATTTCCCCCAAACATTTCTTACTACTGCCAGCTAATGAAAAACAGGTTGCTTCACAATTAGCAGTATCAAAATTTAAACTCTTAAATGGCTAAATGAAAAGATATTCAAATTAATTCATAGTAAAAGATATGCACTACCTGACTGGCAAAGATAAAAAAAAATTGGCAACACAGATATAGGGACACAGATGTTATCACATATCCCTGGATGATATGCAAAATGGTATATCAATTTGACAATATCTATCAAAATTGTCAAATTGCAAATTTGACAAGTACCCATTTCTAGGTATTTATTTTATTATACACCTACCTGCCCCACCAATGTGTGGAATATATACAAAGTTATTCATTGCAGTATCATTGTAAAGACAAATAATAATATAGCAAATACCTACTTAGCATTTAGTATAGTAATACTGTTCTAAGCACTTTACACATATATTCTCTCATTTAATCCTCCCAACAAACAATCGTAGGAGGCAGTTACTATCACAGCCCCATTGTATAGATAGAGAAACTAAGAGGTCAAGTAAGTGTAGCCCAAGAGCACAGAACTAATGTGGAGCCAGGATGTGAATCTAGGTAGTGTAGTTCCAGAGCCTACTTTCTTACCTGTTGGGATGCACTAAACCATCTAAATATATATCAATAAGGGAATAGTTGAATAAAATATATAGAAAATCCAACTAAAGGAATATTACCTTTTTTAAAAAGAAAGTTCCTTTAATTCCCCCTTCCACTGTGAGGACAGGATGAACTTAGTGTATAATTTCCCAAAATAAAGTATGCAAAAGAAAAAGTAGTGACCTTACAGTGGAGAAACCTGACAAACATGACCTTAACCAAGTGATCTAAGTGAACATCACCAGTAATGTCATTAATATATCCAGCATTCCCTCACATGACATGATGAGAAGGGCAATTCAACTTATTTCCAAAAACCCATACCCTCATTCTAATCATCAGACAAACCCAAGTTGAGAGATGTTCTATAGAATATATGACCAGGACTTCTCAAAACTGTCAAGGTCATAAAAAAAATCAGAATAGATTGAGAAACTGTCAGAGGAAACTAAAGAGACAGGACAACTAAACACAATGTGGTATTCTGGAGAAACCAAGATGGCGGCATAGGTAAACACCTAAAATTGCTGCCTCGCACAACCACTTCAAAACTACAAATAAAAGAGGAAACGTACATCATCCAGAACCACAGAAAGGCTGGCTGTGGTTCTAATTCTACAATTAGAAGGAAAGAGAAAAGCACACTAAGACTCAGAAGAGCTGCAGAAATAAAGTGCAGCAGTAAGTATGGAGGTGAGTTTATAAAGGGCTGGCAACAAAGTATGCGGCTATCTTTTTCAAGTGGGAGAGAGACAAAGCTCCCAATGGCTCTGAACTCCAGTTCGGGTGGGAACCCAGACTCATTTGGGGAGAAACTGGACTGTCTGGCAGTGGGCAAAACTCAAGGGCGGCTCTCTCTCAGAGGTGTCTTCAGTGATTACCAAGGGACACTGAGACCTGGGGGCCTCTTAGGGGAGGGCTGACAGGAAGCCATTGCTGTTTGCTCGGCCCTGAGACTCCGCCCCACCCAAGCTATGTGCAGAGGCTTTTACATATGAATGGCCTGGTCCTTTGAATTCTAAACTTACCTAACAAACTGCAGCTAAGTCAGTGAGACCCAGAAAATCCAAAAGAAGGCACAAGGCCCCATAACAGCTTGCATTGCTTCACAGCTGGGCCTCATCTGGGCACCTCCAAAATCCAAACAAAGAAGAGGAATAGGCAGATCTCTCCATAGCTCCTGCTGGGTAACCTCAGGTAAAGGCTAAATTACCACCTCCTTGGAGATCCAAGAACCAGTGTACCCAGGGATCAGAGTAGGACCATCCATATTACAACTCCTCAGATGCATAAGAGACACACTCAGGGAGCAGACTCAGTGAGCACCAAAACCCCACTGAGCAAGTCTTGCCTCATAAGGCTGTCTCCAGCACAGAAGTTCTCCCATCAGAGACACAGCTGATCCTCACAGCCAATTGGTCTGGAGGTCAATTCCACCCAGTGATACCAATAACAATAAAGCTTTAACTACAACAAGACTGCACACAGCTCACAAAGGGGTGCACCAAGAGTGTCCACCTCATACAAAAACCGGTTTGGCTCAGTGGATAGAGCATTAGCCTGCAGACTGAAAGGTCCCGGATTCGATTCCAGTCAGGGGCATGTACCTTGCTTGAAGGCACATCTCCAGTGTGGGAAGTGCAGGAGGCGGCTGATCGATGTCTCTCTCTCATAGATGTTTCTGACTTTCTATCCCTCTCCCTTCCTCTCTGTGAAAAATCAATAAAATATATTTTAAAAAAAAGAAAAAAGTGTCCACCTCAGGTAACTGGGCCCTATAGGACACCTAGCACACAAAGCCACCCAATCAACTTAGGGAAGCAGCCAAAATGCTGAGACAAAGAAACAGGTCACAAATAAAAGGAATGAAGGAAAGCAAACTACTGGATATAGAGTTCAAAACCACACTTATAAAGTTTTTCAAGAATTTTCTAGAAGTCGCAGATAAATTTAGTGAGACCTTCAAGGATATAAAAAAGGACCAACTAGAAATTAGGCATATATTGACTGAAATAAAAAATAATATACAGCCAAAACTGGTCTGGCTCAGTAGATAGAGTATCGGCCTGAGGACTGAAGGGTCCCGAGTTCAATTCCGGTCAAGGGCATGTACCTTGGTTGCGGGCACATTCCCTGTAGGAGGTGTGCAGGAGGCAGCTGATCGATATTTCTCTCTCATCCATGTTTCTAACTCTCTATCCCTCTCTCTTCCTCTCTGCAAAAAAAAAAAAAATCAATAAAATATAAAATATATATTTTTTAAATAAATAAATAAGTAATATACAGAGATCCAACAGCAGACTAGAGGATTGCAAGAATCAAGTCAAAGATCTGAAATACAGATAAGCAGCAAAAAACACCCAACTAGAAAAGCAAAAAGAAAAAAGAATCCAAAATATGAAGATAGTGTAAGGAGCCTCTGGGACAACTTCAAGTGTAGCAACATCTGAATGATGGGGGTACCAGAAGAAGAGAGAGAAAGATATTGAAAACCTATTTAAAGAAATAATGACTAAAAACTTCCCCCACCTGGTTAAAGAAATAGACTTACAAGACCAGGAAGCACACAGAACTCTAAACAAAAGGAATCCAAAGAGGATCACACCAAGACACATCATAATTAAAATGCCAAGAGCAAAAGACAAAGAGAGAATATTAAAAGCAGCAAGAGAAAAACAGTTCATTACCTACAAGGGAGTACCCATACGATTGTCAGCTGATTTTTCAACAGAAACTATGCAGGCCAGATGCAAGTGGCAAGAAATATTCAAAGTGATGAATACCAAGAACCTACAACCAAGATTACTCTACCCAGCAAAGCTATCGTTCAGAATTGAAGGTCAGATAATGAGCTTCACAGACAAGAAAAAGCTAAAGGAGTTTATCACCACCAAACCAGTATTTTATGAAATATGAAAGGTATTCTTTAAGAAGAGGAAGAAGAAAAAGGTAAAGATAAAAATTATGAACAACAAATACATACCTATCAATAAGTGAATAAAAAGTCAAGTGAATAAAAAATCTGATGAAGAGAATAAACTGGTGAATATAGTAGAATCAGGGGCATAGAAAGGGAGTGGACTGACATTCCTTGGGGGGAGGAGGGAGGAGCGGGATGGGGGTGCAAGAAGAGACTGGACAAAATCGTACACCTATGGATAAGGATAGTGGAGTGGGGGGAGAAGGAGCAGAGGGTGGGGTGGGGACCCGATGGAGGGGAGCTATGAGAGGAGGGAAGAGAAACTGTAATAATCTGAACAATAAAGATTTATTTAAAAAATAAAAAGTAAAACAATAATAATAAAAAATAAACAAACACAATATGGTATTCCGGATGGGATTGTGAACAAAGGCTTCCCACATCTCCTTCTTCACTTTTCCCACGAACTTCATTTCTGCTTAACACACTGCAGACATTTCATTGCAGCTGAACCAATCTGACTACTAACTTCCCAAAATAACCAGCTTGTTTCTCAAATCCACATCTCACCTGGCAAAACCTAACTCTAAACTTAAAAAGTCATTCACCCATTGTACTATCCAGTATCCTGTATATTTTGTCTATAACAGGGATGGCAAACACTGGCCATCAATATTCCTACACCCATGACAACAACATTGCTAAATGACCACAACAGCTCTTCCCATTAAATCCACAGGGTGCCTGTAACTACTTCTTTTTTTTTAAAATATATTTTATTGATTTTTTACAGAGAGGAAGGGAGAGAGATAGAAAGTCAGAAACATCGATGAGAGAGAGACATCGATCAGCTGCCTCCTGCACACCCCACAGTGGAGCTGTGCCCACAAGCAAGATACATGCCCCCTACCGGAATCGAACCCGGGACCTTTCAGTCCACAAGCCGACGCTCTATCCACTGAGCCAAAGCGGTCTTGGCTGTAACTACTTCTTAAAGCAGTGTTCCATTCAGCCACCATTATCAATCAAAGCTGGCCCATGAAATAAACCTATTGCCATATATGGTCTCTACTATATTAATCTGTTTGCCTGGATATGTTCCTCCATGGATTTCATGTATACCCCTATCTTGTTCTGAAAAAGATTAATGAGACTTATAAGACTACATGAACCATAAAAGTTAATAAATTAAACAATAAAAGCAAAAGAACAAAGAAGACACAGATAATGTTGCCAAACCAAGGCTAAGCAAATTGCACAGCATAAAACCTGTATGCCCACAGGGGCGTGTCCACAAGCCTGGCTCTGGCTTTCTAATAGCCATCACAAAAAGGAGAACCCACTCCACAATCCAGGAGATAAACAGCAAAGTACTGAAAAGAGGAACTAATCTTGATACTTATTCCAAACAGTTTTTTTTTTTGTACAGCAAAGAGAGCACTATAGAATGAACAAGATATACAAGACACACAACTGCCAGTTTTCAAAGGGTTGAGTTTACTCTGACAGTATCCATCAGGAGAGACCTATGGTATCTTAACAAAGCCCAATGCAGTTACAGTGATTTTACAAATAGCAAGTGCGAGTTTTAAAAACCTTCTGTGTCCTTTTACTTGGTTTCCTCCTTCTTTGCCTCCCAAACTAAAAATATAGTCTTTGAAGACAAGAACCATGTTTTCTACCTCCACGTTTTGTATTCTGTAAATATATAGTGGCCTTTAGTACCAGTGAGAATTTCCACAGTGCAATTCCAGGCACTCTGATAAAAATTCTCTACCCTAAACATAGGAATTCCCACTTCTAATCAACAGAAAAAAAAAATGATAACTGAAGCCTCAACTACTAAATCTTCTATACTATTACTGAATCACAATTTATTTTGCAATATCCCAAGGCATTTTTCTTTTGGTTTTGCATATCCCTAGCACAAGGCTTGCAGAAGTGCAAAATCAATATCACAGAATCTGATCAAATAAAGTGAAACCCATAGCAAAAGCTTGAGCAAACCCTATCAAACAAAAGACAATATCACTATCTTTCAGGAATACAATCAATAGCTCTTTACAAACCAGCTGACAAAGGCAAGTTCATTTTTAAAACTACTCTGTAAGTCTGCTAATGGATAATGAATTATAATGTAGATTTTTTCCCTACTTCTTTCCAAGAGTCTATAGTTTCAGTAAATGCCAAACTGCCATAGAACTGTACTTCTCACCCCTTCCATACACAC
>PVJN01036953.1:0-21253 GCA_004026805.1 Lasiurus borealis | reverse complement strand
TTGTTGGTTGATTTATTGAGGATAGCCATCCTGACAGGTATAAGGTCATATCTCATTGAGGTTTTGATTTGCATCTCTCTGAGGATTAGTGATATTGAGTAACTTTTCATATGTCTATTGGCCATCTGTATGTTTTCTTTGGAGAAGTGTCTAATCACTTATTCTACCCATTTTTTAATTGGGTTATTTGTGTTTCTAGTGTTGAGTTCTCTGAGTTCTTTATAAAGTTAGAATATTAACTCCTTATTGGATGTGTCATTGGCAAATATCTTTTTCCCTTTAAAAGGTTGTCTTTTTATTTTGTTGGCAGTTTCCCTTGCTGTGCAAAACTTTTTAGTTTAATGTAGTCCCATTTATTTATTTATTTTTCCATTTGTTTCTCTTGCCTGAGAAGATATAGCAGAAGAAATATTGCTAAGGAAAATATCTCAGATTTTACTGCTTATGTTTTCTTCTTACGGTTTCAGGTCTCACATTTATGTCTTTCATCCATTTTGAGTTTATTCTTGTATATGGTGTTAAAAGATTGTCTAGTTTTAGTTTTTTGCATTTTCCAATTTTCCCAACACCATTTATTGCATAGACTATCTTTACCTCATTAAATGTTCTTGCTTCCTTTGTCCTAGATTAATTTACCATGTAGGCAGGGATTTATTCTTGGGCTCTCTATTTAGTTCCATTAACCCATGTGTCTGTTTTATGAAAGTACCATACTGTTTTTATCACTATTAGCCTCAGAGTATATAGTTTGATATCAGGTAATGTGATACCTCCCACTTTGTTCTTTTTCAAGATTACTATAGCTATTCAGGGTCCTTTTTGTTCCATCTAAATTTTTGGTTTATTTGTTCAAGTGCTGTGAAATATGCCATTGGCATTTTGGTAGGGATTGCATTGAATCTAATGATTCTGGAACTGTTCAAGCCTGCTGGAGGTCCTCAGGAGCTCTTCAATAAGGGCTGAACTGGGGCCCAGGCTGGAGTCTACCAGAAACCTCTCCACCAGGAGCTTTCCCTGTAAGGTGAGGCCGCTAAAACTCAGGGTGACCATATATAATACCTTAAACAATAAAGGAATTTTTTAAAATAAATAAATAAATAAATAACTCAGGGTGAATACATTGACTGAGATTCTGTGCACTGGCCCTTCAAGATAGCCATCCTCCTTCTCATCTGGGTTGGTGGAATCCCTGCTGACTTTCCCAGCCAGATACTGTGTGGTTTCCTTTCCCGGCTCTAGTGATCTGGATTAGGGAGCCTGGCTTGGGGCTCAAGCCTCTGGATCCTGGGGAGGCTGGGGCAGGGGAGAAAGAACCTCCTTCGCTAAGATATCACTCAGCAGGGCCAGCCCCATTTACATCTCTGCCTTCCTACCAGTCTCAATAGGAAGGAGATCCTCTGTAAATCCTTAGCTGTAAGACTTCCATTCAGCTAGTCTCCATATGGTTATTCAGAGCCCAAATTATAGTAAACTTTAGCCGCCCTTCTGATGTGGTCCTGGGAAGAGGTGAGTGTAACTTCCACATATTCCATCATCATCTTGAACCCCCTCACATCAGTCACCAATATAATTTTCTTTAAAGTTTGTTGGTCAATGTGATGTTGTGATTTTACCTACAGTTCCTGGCTAAGTTTCTCAAACCCTTGGAATATTCTAGATGGTTAGAGTGTCTTTTGTTATGTTAATAAAGTTACATTTGACACCACCCAACAAAATTATTAGATTAAATCAAAAACTGAGACACCAGAGTATTGGAATGATCATCTAAACCAATGGTTCTCAACCTTTCTAATGCCTCGACTCTTTAATACAGTTCTTTGTTGTGGTGACCCCCAATCATAAAATTATTTTTGTTGCTACTTCATAACTGTAATTTTGCTACTGTTATGAATTGTACCTGTGTTTTCTGATGATCTTAGGCTCTACCATCGGAAAACATGGGTATTTACATTACGATTCATTAACAGTAGCAAAATTACAGTTATGAAGTAGCAACGAAAATAATTTTATGGTTGGGGGTCACCACAACATGAGGAACTGTATTAAAGGGTCATGGCATTACAAAGGTTGAGAACCACTGATCTAAATGGACATTTAAATCATTTTAAATTTTTTAAATATATTTTTATTCATTTTAGAAAGAGGAAGGGAGGAGAGAAAGGTAGAGACATTGATCAGAGAGAAACATCAAGGGCATGTATCTTTGACCAAAAATCAAACTAGCCACCTCTCTGTGTCTGGGACAATGCTAACCAACTGAACCGCAATGGCCAGGCAAAACATTTTGAAAGTAATGGTGAGTCCAGAGATAAATTACCAAGAAAAGAAGATGAGTACCTCCAGGTTTCTAGTTTGTGGAAGAGTGATAGCACCACTGGACAGAAATGAGAAAATGTGGCAGAAAAACTTATTTATGGAGAAAAGTTCTATTTTAGGCTGAATATAGTCAACTATTACTGGATGAAGAAATCCCAAAATCGCTTTCAGATATTTATTTTTTGGCCAATGTGTTTCAGTGAATGGATCCCCATTATTACTTCAAGTTTCCTGTGGCTAGCTTTGGAAAGGCATTATTTAACAACCAGAACCTACTGAGTGTTGCACTATTTAAATCACTAGAGTAAACCATGGAGAAGATACAAAGTTGACAAAGGTGCAATTGTACCATCAAAAGAATGTATGATCTTGAGGACTCCTCAGACATGTGTGTAAATACTAAAGGAGTAAAGGAGAAAGATGAAGTACAGAAAATGAACTGAATCTGGAAGTAACAAGTTGAGACTACAAATTGGAACCAAAATGTCGTGTTTTGTGAAGGCTATAAATCAAAGGCCTCACAATGATAGGTCACACATTGAATTCAGCCCACAAACATGTTTGATTTGGCCCACACTGTGTTTTAAAAATTGGAGATATCCCATTTTAAGTAATCTGGGTTTCCATCGTCTGAAAACTCAGAAGATCGGGCAACTATCTTCATTGCCAACTGGCAGTCATCAGCTGGAACTCAGTAGAAGCTGTCTCCTTAGGGAGAGCTTAATTTGTTCAACTCAAGACATTTCCCATCAGTCCTCCACTGTCATCCTTTCCACCCCACATACTTCCCTTTCTGAATCGAATGAAAGGGAAGGCCAACCTTTCTCCTTTGGATCAGCTGGCAAATTTGGGGCCTTCAAATCACTACCCCCTGCGTGTGTGCGTGCACACACACACACACACACGTGTTAATCCTCCTTTTCTTTTTAATATTTAATAACCTTTACTCATTTATTCATTTTGTTTGTTTGTTTTTGTTAATCCTCACCCAAGGATATTTTTCCATTGATTTTTAGAGAATGGAAGAGAGAGGGAAAGACAAAGAGAGAAACACATTGATTGGTTGCCTCCTACAGGGCCCAGACTGAGGAGGAGCCTGCAACCAACATACATAACCTTAACCAAAATAGAACCTGGGATCCTTTGGTCCATAGGCTGATGCTCTATCCACTGAGCCAAACCAGTTAGGGTCCTACTTCTCTATATATGAAAAAAAATCTAGGGAGAAACCAAGATGGCAGCATAGGTGAACACCTAAACTGCTGCTTCCCACAACAATTTCAAAACTACAGCTAAAAGACAAAACAGACATCATCCAGAACCACAGGAAAGCTTGCTGAGTGGAAATTCTACAACTAGCATAAAAGAAAAAGGCTCAGGGAGACTCAAAG
Organism: Lasiurus borealis; assembly: GCA_004026805.1. Taxonomy (NCBI): domain Eukaryota; kingdom Metazoa; phylum Chordata; class Mammalia; order Chiroptera; family Vespertilionidae; genus Lasiurus; species Lasiurus borealis. The sequence continues at coordinate 17,546 of PVJN01036953.1, read as the reverse complement.
GAGCTGCAAAAAGCTGAGGTATGGAGATACCTGAGTGAAGAGGATGGGCAGCGGAGTGCCTGGCTGGCTTCCTCTAATGGGAAGGAGACAGAAACTCCCGACTACACTGAACCCCAGTTCCAATAGCACTGAACCCCAGTTCCAGGTGAGACTCATAGGGGGTGAGTCTGGACTGTTGTGAAAAGAGAAGAGAGTGCATGGAAACTCAGGGGAGCTGCAAAAAGCATATGTCTGGAGGAATGCATGCAGGTGTGTGCAGAGAGGACTGACTGGTGTTTGTGCTGCTGGCTTTGCCTAGCAGGAGGAAGACAGAATCTCCCATCTGTGCTGAACTCCACTTCAACTGCACTGAACCCCAGTTTCAGGCAAGATCCCGAGGACCCACACTCATACAGATCCCTGGAGCACATGGAAACTCAGGAGAGCCACAAAAGGCAAAGGTCTGCAGGCACATGAGTGCAAGGACATGCAGGGAGGGCTGCAGCAGTTACCAGGGGACACTGAGACCCAGGGGCCTCTGAGAACCAGGGGCCTCATAGGGCAGGGCTGACAGGAAGCCAAGGTTGTTTGCTCAACCCTGAGACTCCACCCCATCCAAGCTGAGCACAGAGACATTTGCAATTTTGCAAGTCTTGTCTGGCACAGAAGCTCTCCCAGCATAGAGCATAGACACAGCTAATCCTCTCAACCAATTGGCTTGGAGGTCAATTTCCCCCAGTGATACCAACAACAATCAAGACTTAACTATAACAAGGCTGTACACACTGTCCACAAAGGGGTGCACCAAAAGTGTCCACCTCAGGTAACTGGGGAGCTGGAGCTAATGGACACCTAGCACACAAAGCTACTCTACTAACTCAGGGAAGCAGTGAAAATGCAGAGACAAGGAAACAGATAACAAAAAAAAAATGAAGGAAAAGAAACGACTGGATATAGAGTTCAAAACCATGGTTATAAGGTTTTTCAAGAATTTCCTAGAAAAGATGGATAAATTTAGTGACACCCAAGAGGAAATGAAAAGAACCAACTAGAAATTAAACATATACTGACTGATATAAAAAAATATTATACAGAGACCTAAGAGCAGACTAGAGGAACTCAAGAATCAAGTCAAAAATTTGAAATACAAAGAAACAGAAAACACTCAACTGGAAAAGCAAAAAGAAAAAATAATCCAAAAATGTGAAGATACTGTAAGGAGCCTCTGGGACAACTTCAAGCATACCAACATCAGAATTATGGGGGTGCCAGAAGAAGAGAGAGAGAGCAAGATACTGAAAACTTCCCCCAGCTGGTGAAAGAAATAGATTTACAAGTCCAAGAAGCTCACAGAACCCCAAACGAAAGGAATCCAAAGAGGACCACATCAGGACACATCATACTTAGAATGCCAAGAGCAAAAGACAAAGAGAGAATATTAAAAGCAGCAAGGGAGCTACAAGGGAGCACCCATATGACTGTCAGCTGATTTCTCAACAGGAACGATGCAGGCCAGACGGGAGTGGCAAGAAATATTCAAAGTGATAAATAGCAAGGACCTACAACCAAGATTACTCTATCCAGCAAAGCTATCATTTGGAATTGAAGGTCAGATAGCTTCACAGGTAAGAAAAAACTAACAAAGTTCATCAATATCAAACCAGTATTAGATGAAATGCTGGAAGGTACTCTTTAAGAAGAGGAAGAAGAAGAAGAAAGGTAAAGATAAAAATTAGAAACAACAAATACATATCTATCAGCAAGTGAATCTAAAAATCAAGTGAATAAAAAATCTGATGAACAGAATAAACTGGTGAATGTAATAGAATCAGGAGCACAGAAAGGGAGTGGACTGACAATTCTCAGGGGGAATGGGGTCAGGGGGTACAGGGAGAGACTGGACAAAAATCGTATACTATGGATGAGGACAATGGTGGGGGAGGTAAGGGTTGAGGGATGGGTGGGAGCAGGGTAGAGGGGAGCTATGGGAGGAAAAAAGAGGAATAATTGTAATAATCTGAACAATAAAGACTTATTAAAATTTTTAAATAATAATTTAAAAAATCTAGTTGATAAGGCCTCACCACCACCACCACTTTCAGTCACTTAAATATCTTTCTGTAGGTATTTCATTTATGACCTCTGTGTGTTTATCCTGTCTCCAAGAGATGAAGACATGTATTTGAAGTCTCACCACTCCTTGTTCTCCCCAAAATAAAATAAATAAATAAAAACATCGGGCTCTATTTTTTATAGACTATCAGTGAAAGAAGAGATTACAGCTTGCCTTGGGGAGTGATAAATGAGCAACTGAGAGAGGTGAAGGCCCCCAGCGCCCAGAGAGCACCAAGGTGCTGTTTTGTGTTGGTATCTTTGCTATCTGATCATCAAGTCTTTCAATGAGAAAACTCTCCCACTACCTCCATTACCTTCTGAGTTCTTCCTGTGGATATGCTCTGGTTTTTATAACTGAAAAAAAGGAGGTATAGCCAGGTCTGAGGGTGGCCTTCTCTTTGGGATAAGAGCTGATTTACAGGTACATTCATTTTTACGTGTGGTGGTTAGAGTTGACATGATAAAACAGCATACAGTGTGAAGTTGGACTAACCTGGCCTTGAACCCCAGCTCTTCCCTTCGTCACCATGTGCATCTTCCTCTAACTTTCAAGGTAGTTATGAAGATTAAATAAGACAATATACGTCAAGTGCTGAGGATAGTGCCTAGTATACAGCAACTACTCACTAACTGTTTTTGTTACTGATTCACTTTACATAGGATCCATAAATCAGTTGAGTATTTTACTTTGGGGTTCTGCTAGTCCTAATTCTACCTTGGTAGTGACGAGAGACTGGGAATGAACAGATAAATGAACAGATAAAACAAGGTGTACTTGTTACATCGTGTTTTACATGTAGAAGCTAGACCATGGTTTGAAAAACGGGGAAATTTATACAGACAGGGTATGACTCTATGAGTAACTGGTTTATAAATAAAATGACAAGCCATGTTGTTTTGTTCTCTAGCCTTCTATATAAAGCATACAAAGTTGCCAAGGCCTCACTCATTGGTAAGAGAACTTGAAACCCATGCAGGGTTTGGCAGGCCATTCCAAGCTATTGTGTGACACACTTCTCAGACCTCAATAGTTATGCTTCCTGAACTCTGGCATTCCAGCCTGCCGCTGCCTCTGGTCCTATTCATTGGAAACCCAGATTTGTGTCTATTCTTACTCCAGCTTGGATCTCCTCAGATCTTGAATTATTAACGGTTGGTCTATATTATTATCATGACCCAAGGTTTTTACCCACACTCTAATTCTATTCCCCCCAGTCATTGCAGACTGATGCATTGACCACACCACCCTCCCAACTTTTCTTTCTGTTTGCAGCTCTACCCTTTCTTCCTGAAGTTCTTCCCTAATGGCTGGAGTCCCCAAGCTCTCCAAGGGCCTATATTTACCTGAGGAGGGGGGCAAACGTTTTATGGAAGATTAACACACATGCAAAAAATAGAAACTGAACAAAGTATACATGTACAGGTCCACATGTCTTTATAAAATGAACATGCCTATATGGCACATGCCCAAGTGAAGAAATAGTCACAGCTCCCTCTGCCATTTCCCATTGGAACATTACAATCTCAACCTCACTCAGACTCCCCTGCTTCACTTTATCCTTTTGTAAATGGAATCAGACAGTATAAACTTATCTTCCCCTGACTTCTTTGCTCAATACTATGTTTGTGAGAGCCATTCATAATGTTGCATATGATGTGCATATTTATTCCTGTTACTGTATGTATTTCTTTGATTGAATATGTATCCATTTTACTGATGGATCTGGGGGATGGCCCCAACTTTTGGCCATTACAAATATTGTTGGTATAACATACTTGCTTAAATCTTTTGGTGAATGTCTAAATATTCCTTCTGCATATAAACTTAGGAGATGGCTGGTTTATATAATTTGCAAATGTTCAGCTTTAATAGATACTGTCACAGAGTTTTCTAAGTGGTCACGACATTTTACACTCCCACCAGTTGTATCTGAAAGTGACAGTTGCTCTATATTCTCCCAACACTTGGTATTGCATATCCCTTTTTAATTCCTGTTCACAAACTCTCCCATTATATTGAGACAGTTTTTCAGATTCCCATTCCACCCTCTAATCCTGCACCCCAGGCAAACCTGTCTCAGCAGCACCACTGTACTCATTCATATTTACATTCAAACTAAATTCATATTTCTGGTTCAGGTACTACCATATATGCACTATAAGTAAAGAAATGACATTGCACATAATACAGTCTTCTTAGACTTCCCATATTTAATTTTCCCTAAGTTGGAGCAAGTTGATATTAAGTCATAGACATGTATATACACCTGGTGCTAGTCCTGTGAATGTGCAAATTTTGTAACCCTTCTATTTAAAAAATATTACTGTATTATATCTTCAAATATAAAGGACCCTTTTAAATGATTAGAAATAAATTGAAGGAGAGGAGATAGCAATATTAGAGACTTAATACTTTATAACAAGAACTATGACTTCAGTGCCATAATATTGGAGCTATCATAGAGTGAAGGATTACAGTTTAATGCAAGTATATGATATCAAGTCTTTCTAAGATCCCTCTAAGATCTGCTTCTTATTAAACTCAGCCAAAGGAGAATTCACTCACATTCTTTTTCCTAAATGTAGTTCCTTTTACTAGAAAAGATATCACATAAATTCTTATGTATTTAATTTCCTTCTAAAGCATTTCTCAGTGCTAAATTCAACATTTTCCAAAAGCAGTGGATAAATGGGACACTTCAAAGAAAACACTTTAGTTAAGACATTATGTGTTTTTTAAAATTCACCTTCATGTTCATGTATTATTTTTTACTTAAATGTTTGAACATGTATTTAATGCACATAGAATTATGAGGAGTAAAGTAGAGGATTACAACATGGCTGGTTTGAAATAACTTATGGCTTACAAGACATAAGTAATAAATACTCATAAAGAAAACCTTTATGTGTAACCCCCAACATTTTTATAAAGAGAGAAAAAGATCCTTAGTTTTCTGTCTCTTTTGGATAAAGAACTTTATTGTTCACTTCAACTAAAACAAAGTACTCTCACAATTATTCTTCCAGAAACTATTTCTCCCTTGATAACAACATAACAACATTTCTATCTACCAGGTTGTGTACAATTAGGCTTTTTTAAAAATCTGGTTTGATTATGCTCCCTTTTGTAAGTAAGCAAAGGCCAGAATTCTCTCTCTCTCTCTCTCTCTCTCTCTCTCTCTCTCTCTCTCTCTCTCTCTCTCTCCCTCCCTCCCTCCCTCCCTTCCTCCCTCTCTCCTTTTCTCCCTCCCTCCCCCACTCCGTCTCCAACTCTCTCTCTCCTTTTTCCTTTCTTTCTCCTTCTCCCTCTCACCCTCTCTCTTTCTCTCCTCTCTTCTTTCTGGCTGTGAAGGCTAGGAAAAATAGGCAGTGGATTTGAATGCCTTATATAAGTCAACATTCCAATTTGAATGCAAATTATAAATCTTTCACAAGGGGTCAATTTTACCATCTGGAGTGTATGACTATATCTCTTAACTTTAAGCAATGATTTTGAAAGCTAAATTTGGGCTTATTTTCCCTTTGCCATTTTCATAACTTTTGTCTCGAGCAAAAGAAAAATTGATTATTCATCTAATTAAAATTAAATGCCTCTCTTGCAGATACCAATGTCTTTTAGACTCCTAAAGTATCATTTGTGGTTTTTAATTGACTCTTCTTAGACTTCATTTAACCACTTATACACAAATAGTCACCCTATTCTCCCCTTGAGTCGTGCGTTTAGGTCCTATTAACACTAATGGAATTTCTATGCATGCACGCTAAGGGAGAATAAGCCCCTTAAACACCTTTTTAATAGAACAGTTTTGTTTCTTTCCATTCCTCTTCATATGCCTCTGTTTGGACTTTCTCTTACCAGTATGTGCTTCCAACTAATGTAGTTCTGATTTCTTTTTTCAGCTCTTATACTTTATTCTTTATTGAACTCCAGTGTTCAAAGGAGGACTTGACTTCCCCTCTTTTATTGATCATTCCTGGAAAAAGCCTCATGACTCCATTATTACTACTCTCTTAGATTTTCTTGTTGGAGAGTGCAAATCAGATGTTGCTTTCATTCCAGTCCTGTAGTTTCCAGCAAGTACATTTAACCAACAGACTATTTTTATCCTCCTGAAGACTTGACTAGCCAGAAGTCATTTAATGTGATAAAAATTTACCTAGGAGGCTAAAGATTTTTCCACCTTAACATGAAAATAAATAGGCATGTTTTCAGACTCTCCCACTTCATAATGTTTTTATTTGTTTACACTTTAAGGAGGTTTTTGTTTTTTTCATTTTTTGAGTACCTGTGACGTAAGACTTCAGTAACATGTTTAAATTTGTAACAGTAAAATAAACTGTGCCACAGGAACCATAAATCCACAGGAAATAAAACTACACCTCCAATGCATATACTAACAATCACATTTTTGTTTAGCTCTTAGAAATGTATTATTCTTTATTGTTCTTATAATAGTTTTATCAATGGACTTTAAAAGCCAGCTTTGTTTCCATTTCTGATTTGCAAAGTGAGAGGGTGGGTAAGAGTATAATGGCAAGGCCTACTGGAGTGCCAGGCATACAGCAGTCATTTGAATCACATAAAATTGCCATTTGGTGGATCAAAAACAGTTAAAAATGGTTGGAAAATATCGGTTGAAACATGTTAAAAAAAAATGAATGGCCCATGCCATTTTTGGCTCAATAGATAGAGCATTGGCATGCAGACCGAAAGGTCCTGGATTTGATTTCTGACAAGGGCGTGTGTACCTTGGTTGCAGGCTGAGCCTTGACCCAAACCCTGGTCAGGACTTGTGCAGGAGGCAACCAATCGATGTGTTTCTCTCACGTTGGTATTTCTCTCTGTCCTTCCCTCCCTCTTTCACTCTCCCTAAACATCAATGGAAAAATATCCTGAGTGAAGATTAACAGCCCCCCCCCCCGAAAAAAAAGAATGAATGAAATCTCTTTGGAGTCTAAATTTTAATTTTTATTCTATTTTCAAAAATTACAAATATAGAGTAATTAGTCTAAGGTAGTAAAAATATACATTATGCATAGACTTTGTCCAATCATTAATGGAATAAAACTCCTAACCTGAGTACAGCAAACCTGGTGTTGATTAATTGCCTCTACAATGGAAACTTAAACTTTACATTATAAAACGATGATATTCTGATATATTTGGACACTTGGAAAATTAAATTTATATATAATAGATCTGATGGTTCATGTATAAAGAATTGAAGATAAACATGAAAAAATGAAAAACTAAAAAATCATAAAAGAAATGTAAGAAAGGAACCAAAATCATACAATTCACTGTTCAGTGAATTATTCAGATATCACAATAACATAATGCTGTTTCTGTATCCCAAAATATTATCTGAAAATATAAATGTCAATACCAGCAGGAACAGCTCAAAATGTTGGAAGAGACTATATCTGGGAATTGGAACTAGAGGTATGAGAGGTTGGGCGGGGGGGATTGCTGTTTTTTATGAATTGTGCAGCTATGGGGAAACCCCTTGAATTCCAATGTAACCAAATGAACTGGTGATTGGTTCCTATGCTGTGTTTCAGACTCACCTAAATTTCATAATACTGCAGCCCCATATTATACCCAACTGTTAATTTCCCAATACCGCAACCCCATATTATACCCGACTGTTAATTTCACAATACTGCAACCCCATATTATACCCGACTGGATTTTTTGGGCTCAGTTTAATGTGAGGTTTTATATCATTTACATTTTAACTATGTACATATGTTAAATTGATAAAAATAACAATTAATTTAGAAAAACCTGAATTTCATATTGAACTTATCCAGGTTTTCTGCTTTTAAGAACACAACTCCAAGTTGAAAGGTGAGAGGTTTTAGTGAAGAAAGAGAAGAACCCAGCCCCTTCTAGGTCTTTTTAGTAAGACTTCGCAAATCTTTCTCCAATGCCTCACTATTTCCAACCATCTTCTCACAGCTGGCTGGCAGGATGAGTTGGGACACTTTAAGTGATATGACCAGAATGATGAAGAGAAAAGCACTCGAGTACTTGAGTTTTCCTTCTGTAAGCTTCAATGCAACCTCATTATTTTGACATTAAATTTTACTTTAATGCAATGAAATAACTTCCATTACACTGTAGTCTTGATTAGACTAATTAATCATATCAAAAAGTTTTGGATATATTCTGGATCTGTGATGTCTGGAGTCCTTGCATACATGAGTGAGCATTATGGATGAAATATGGTACTTCATACTTAATCAGAAAAGCTTTTAGGTTCAGTCTTGGAGTTGAAGGAGAATCATACATAAATAATGGCTTTTAACCTTAACCATTTGATGATCCAAATGAGAAAAGAGCCCAGATAGTGGGGGCCAGAGCAGAACCAAAATAATTGAAAAGGAAAAACAAATTAGGTAATTTTTAAAAACAGAAACCCTCAATGGATCCATGTCTAAAAATGTCTCTTCTATTGGTCAGAAGTGGCAGCCCACCATCTCTGGTCTCCTGGGAATCCTCTGGGGTACAAATTTATGGCAGTTCCACAATAACCCTGCATCAAGCTCCAGTTGGAATTCAAAAGTGCTGGCACCTGGCATCTTTCTATTACATATCTGCTCCTTTGAGACCATTACTCTACTAGCTCATTCAGAAATCCTTTTCCTAACAGTCTCACAGCATCTTTTGTAACCATTTCTCAGGGAAAAGCAAAACAGTGTGATTAGGAGTATGAACACATGAGCTATACCCTTGGTTTAAACCTCAGCTTCTCTCTTATTGAGTGTGTGACCTTAGCAAATTACTCAGCTTCTCTGGGTCTCAATTTCCTTAAAATGAGGGTCATAATAGTTCCTGTTTCATAGAGTTGCTATACCAGATAAGCATTAAATGACTTATCTCATGAAACAGAACTAGCACTAGTTAAATGTCACCTATGGTTAAATAAGGTCTCTCTCACACCATCACATACAAAGACATACACACACACTGCTCCTTTAAACCCAACATAAGAATTGTTTCTCTTTTTTTAACATATGTTTTTATTTATTTTTTTTTAGAGAGAGGGAGACATCAATGTGAGAAGCATCAATTAGTTGCCTCCTATATACACTCAGGCTGGGGGTCAAACCTGAAACCTGGGCATGTGCCCTGCCTAGCAACCGTTCACTTGGGATGACACTCAGCCAACTGAGACACGCTGGCCAGGGCCTAAGAATTGTTTCTAAATAGCCCTTGGATGAAATAATGAACTGGTCCTATAACTTTTCCAGAATTTTCTTGGTGACTCAATTATTTTCTGTCTCCGAAGGTTACATTTGAGTAATTTAAAAATCCAATAGTAAGAAATCATCAGTTTCCCATTTTTATTTAACATAGAGATTTTTCTCTACCCCAGTTTGAAACCCTTGAGACCTGGAAGGCTTTGTGTGTTGGAAATATGAAGGTCAGTTTCTGTTCTCCACCTTACCTCTACCCACTTCTCTCCCTTCTCTTGTGGAAGGACTGGTTTCTCATAACACAGCCCCCTCAAAGGAATCTTCTCCCCTAGCTTCTTTGACCTCCATCATGCAGCGTGTCCTTACGGGTAGACCCAGCCCCTCCCCGGGCACAAGTAGTGACTGGACATGTGCTGTTTGAGTCTCAGCCTTTGGAACCTCAGCCCAAATTATGATAGGAAGTGTCCTATCTTATACCATGTCACACTTATTCCTACAACCGCTCACCTCCAAGCCACTCTCTACATTCCCTGAGGTCTTTAAGTGCTCAATCAGTCTTCTACATCTTGATGCCTCACCCAGTGGAGGAATTTAATTTGTGTAAATTTATTTATACATGTCTATGGAGCAAGGATGGAAGTAGTAACAAGATAACTATTTGCCTTAGCTAGTTTGGTTCAGTGGATAGAGTGTCAGCCTGCGGACTGAAGGGTCCCAGGTTTGATTCCAGTCAAGGGCACATGCTCAGGTTGCAGGCTTGATCCCTAGAGGGGGGCGTGCAAGAGGCAGCCAATCAATGATTCTCTCTCATCATTGATGTTTCTATCTCTCTCTCCCTCTCCCTCTCTAAAATCAATAAAAAAATACTTTAAAAAAAAAAAAGAAAACTATTTAAACAATGCCTGCAGTTCCATGGCCATTTCTCTCAATGAATTCAATAAACTGGATTGGGATCTGCTATTTCTTAGGACATATTCTGTTCCTGATACTTTTTCATACTATGAGCATCTCACCTTTTTGAGCATGAGTCTATATTTAAAGATATATGTTTTTCATGCAATAACACCTAAATGCAAGCCAACTATTAGCTGTAGTTCTTGACGAAAAACATATTTTCTAAAGATGAAGGGGAAAATAATGAGAGAACAGGAGTAGGGTGAACAAATCACTCTGGTTTGCTCAAGACAAACCTAGTAACAGCACTAAAATTTTCACATCCTGGGAAGCCCCACAGTCTCAGACAAACTGGAATGGTTGATCATCCCATCAGTGGAGTCTAAGTTCTTGAGTGTGAAAGTATATCCAAGCATTCTCCAGACCTCCAAGTCTCCTCCTCAACATCACTGCTCCCAGTTCTCCTCCTGCCATTCTCTTTGCCTTTGCCTCGGGTAAGCTAGAGAAAGAAAACAAGTCTTAGTTGACTCTTGACTTAAACCAAAGGACTAGAAAGCTGGTTTACTAATATTTTGCACAAAGTTGTTTTTTTTACAGAACTTTTAGAAACTTTCACTGTGTATTTCTCAGACTCTTTTATTAGATGAGAAGGAAAAGGAAATGAACCACATATAGCAAAGTGGTCTACCCTTAGCCACACAATAATTATAGGGAATGTTTACAGTTTCCTGTTTGACCTCTTTTCTCCAACTTTCCAGGCTACTCACATTGCCAGCTCACTATGGCCTTTCACTATACTTACTTTCTATATCCCAAACATTAACATTTACTTGTCAGATTCCTTAGCATCAGTTTCATTATGCATGTCAAAAGAAAACCAAGTAATATAAAAAGAAAGCAAACCCTTAGCTAATGGAAAACGGTAAATAAGTCTCACTTGTCCTTCTAGTTCACATCATGAGCTTCCTTCTACATATTTTTCTGTTCCAGACGAGTGATGTCTGATGATGGGAATATAATATCACATAAGAGGTGCTGGGGAAAAAAATCGATGGAAGAACTATTTGAGGATAGAGAGAATTTGGGAAAAATTTCCTGAGATGGCACCATCATCCATCACTGAATGAACCAACTCCTAGTTAACATCCTGAGGTGATACAAGGAGGGTTCAGACCTACAACCCCAACTGATTGATTCTATTAGTCAAGTTTAGAAGATCAGATGAGTTTTGTTCTACTTCTAGCAAGTTTATATACTAGCAAGAGAGTTTCTAAAACTATGGCCATTTCTAGAGACAAGTATAGTCCAAAAGTAGATAACAAATTCTGAAATTAGAAATATGGATCTGAAATTTTCATTTGAAAGTCTAAATTGCAGCCAGGTTGGAAAAATTAGTGCCTAATATAGGGTGTCTTCCCAAATATGTATACACACACTTTGAATAATTATAAAGTCAGTGCTTATTAAAATACATTTCATTTTCAAAACTGAGCTATCAGCTGTTAAATGTGTATACATTTTGGAGGGATACCCTGTATTAATGTCAGCAAGGACTAATTAATGAAAATGACTAAAATCTGGAGGAGAAACCAAGATAGCAGCATAGGTAAACACCTGAAGTTGCTGCTTCGCACAACCACTTCAAAACTACAACTATAAGACAAAAAGGACATCATCCAGAACCACAGAAAGGCTGGCAGAGTGAAAATTCTACAACTAGAAAGAAAGAGAAAAGCACACTGAGACTCAGAGGAGGTGCAGAAGTAAAGTGGAGGGGTACAGAAGCGTGAGCACAGAAAGGGCTGGCAACTGAGGATTTGGTTGTCTTTTTCAATCAAGAGGGAGGCACAAGCTCCCGACGGCTCTGAACTCTAGTTCCGGGTGAGACTCTGGGGACCCAGACTCATAAGAGGAGAAACTGGACTGCCTGGCATCAGGCAGAACTCGAGGGTGGTTTTCGCTCAGAGGTGCTTGCAGTGATCACCGAGGGACACTGAGACCTGGGGGTCTCCTAAGGCAGGGCTGAGGATCAGCCATAGCTGTTTGCTCCACTTGGTTAATTCCCTGAGACTCCTCCCACCCAAGCTGTGCATAGAGGCTTTTGCATATGAATGGCCTGGACCTTTGCAATCTAAAAATACCAAACAAACTAGAGCTGGGTCAGAGACACCCAGAACACACAAAAGAAGGTCCAAGGCCCCACAGCTTGCATTGCTTCATAGTAGGGCCTCATCTGGGCACCTCCAAACCCCAAAGAAGAGGAATCTGCAGATCTCTCTGTAGCTCCTGCTGGGCCTCAGGCATAGGCTAAATTAGCACCTCCTTAAGATCTAAGAGCCAGTGTACCCAGTGGTCTGAGTGGGACCATCCAGATTACAACTCCTCAGATCCATAAGGAACACACTCAGAAGGCAGACTCAGTGAGCACCCAAGTCCCACTAAAGCAAGTCTTGCCCTATAAGGGTGTCTCTAGCACAGAAGTTCTCCCATCGTAGATGCTAATTCTCACAGCCAATTGGCCTGGAAGTCAATTCATCCCAGTGATACCAACAACAATCAAGCCTTAACTACAACAAGACTGTGCACACAGCCCACAAAGGGGTGCACCAAGAGTGTTCACCTCAGTTAACTGGGGAGGCTGAGTCACTGGACCCTCTAGGACACAGCACACAAAGCCACTCTATCAACACAGAGAAACAGCCAAAATGAGGAGACAAAGAAACAGGTCCCAAATGACAGAAATGGAGGAAAGCAAACAACTAGATATAGAGTTCAAAACCACAGTTATAAGGTTTTTCAAGAATTTTCTAGAAACCACTGATAAATTTAGTGAGACCCTTGAGGATATGAAAAAGGATCAATTAGAAATTCAGCATACATTGACTGAAATAAAGAATAATATACAGAATTCCAACAGCAGAGTAGAGGATCGCAAGAATCAAGTCAAAGATTTGAAATAAAAATAAGCAAAAAATATCCAAAAATTTGAAGATAGTGTAAGAAACCTCTGAGACAACTTCAAGCGTACCAACATCCAAATTATGAGGGTGCCAGAAGAAGAAAGAGAGCAAGATATTGAAAACCTATTTGAAGAAATAGTGACAGAAAACTTCCCCTACCTGGTGAAAGAAATAGACTTACAAGTCCAGGAAGCACAAAGAACCTCAAACAAAAGGAATCCATAGAGAACCACACCAAGACACATCATAATTAAAATACCAAGAGCAAAAGACAAAGAAAGGATAACAGCAAGAGAAAAACAGTTAGTTACCTACAAGGGAGCACCCATACGATTATCAGCTGATTTCTCAACAGAAACTATGCAGGCCAGATGGGAGTGACAAGAAATATTCAAAGTGATGAATAGCAAGAACCTACAACCAAGATTACTCTACCCAACAAAACTATCATTCAGAATTGAAAGTCAGATAAAAAGTTTCACAGATAAGAAAAAGCTAAAGGAGTTCATCACCACCAAACCTGTATTAGATAAAATGTTGAAAGGTACTCTTTATGAAGAGGAAGAAAAAGAAAAAGGTAAAGGTAAAGATAAAAATTATGAACAACAAATATATATCTATCAAGAAGTGAATCTAAAAATCAAGTGAATAAAAAATCTGATGAACAGAATAAACTGGTGAATATAATAGAATCAGGGGCATAGAAAGGGAGTGGACTGACAATCCTTGAGGGGAAAGGGGGGTGAGGGATGGAGGAAGAGACTGGACAAAAATTGTACACCTGTGAATGAGGACAGTGGGAAGGAAGGGTAAGAGCTGAGGGTGGGGTGGGAACCAGGTGGAGAGGAGCTATGGGGCGGGGGGAGGGAAAAAGAACAACTGTAATAATCTGAACAATAAAGATTTATTTTTTAAAAAAAGGAAAATGACTAAAATGTGGGTCTACTTGAACTTTGTACACTGATTGGTTATTCCTTGCTTACCTTACAGATCCATTATGAATGGGAAGGACTGGCAGGAAATTAAAGAGAGAGCTGGAGGAGAGAGAAATTGGGGGATACATTCCACTACCCTTCCTACCCAACTTTTCTTCTTTAGTTTGACTGCATTACTCTATGTAAGGCCACAGCTCTTGTTGAATGGTCCTTGTGCCATGGCTACAGATCTCATCAGCTTCCAGTAAAATAACTTCTTCTACTTACCCCTCAGGCCTCAGGGCTATAACAGCTAGTCCCAGGGTAGTTAGCATTCTTGACTGTACTATATTAGTCTGCTAGGGCTGCCATAATAATATTCCACAAACTGAGTGGCTTAAAAACAGAAATTTATTTTCTCACAATTCTGGAGACTGGAAGTCCAAGACCAAGATCCAGTAGGGTTTGGTTTCTGGTGAGAGATGTCCTCTTGGGCTTCCGAGGGCCACCACCTTGCTGTGTGCTCATATGACCTCTTATTTAAGGGGAATGAAAGAGTTCTCTTATGTCTCTAATAAAGACATTAATCCTATAGGATCAAGGCCCTACCCTTATGATTTCATTTAAACTTAATTACTTCCTTATAGTCCCTATCTCTAAATATACTCATACTGGAGATGAGAGCTTCAACATATGGACTGAGGTGGGGAGGAGTATGAGGGGGTGTGAGGCACAAACGTTCCATCCATAACACATGCCCATGATTCTATAAATAGTGTCTCCATTAAATGTCCTTTAATTCACACCTTTGAATGTGTTATCTACTTCCTGCCAGAACATTGACTGATACATGTACAAATGATCATATGGTCAGTTGAGGCAACCTCTGGATTATATAGGTTAAAGCAAAGAAAAAGAACCCTTTATCTGAAATCTATATAAATAAAAATCCAGTGGTTGTAATGTCATAACAACCAAAGACTCATCACTAGGAGGTGAGTTTCTGGGTTCCACGGTACCAGCAGAACTTGATGCTGAATCCTGCAATGGGCCGGGTCTGGGTCTCTAGTTTTCATATAATTAAAGTACCTTAATTCTTTTTTCTTCTCATTGTAGACAGTGCAAAAATCAATGCCTTTCAAAAGAGTTGCTTCATTTTTCCCAGCTTTTTTATACAGTTTCTTAAAAATATCTTACTTATAATATTAAATTTTTAACTATCCTCCAACAGTTTATTTTTACCTCTCAAGGGAATTTTAAAAGATTTTATTTTTATATAATGCCAAAAGAGAACATTACATTAAAATTTTTAGCTAGAGAGAAACCAATATGGCAGTATATGTGAATACCTAAACTGCTGCTTCATACAACAATTTCAAAACTATAACTAAAAGTCAGAATGAGCATCTTCCAGAACCACAGGAAAGCTGGCTGAGTGGAAATTCTACAACTAGAAGGGAAGAGAAGGGCTCACAGAAACTCAGAGGAGCTGCAAAAAGCTGAGGCAGGAGACACGTGCGTAGAGAGGACAGGCAGTGAGAGCCTGGCTGGTTTCCTCTAGCGGGAGGAAAACTGAAACTTGTGACTGCACTGAACCCCAGATCCAACTGCACTGATCCCCAGTTCTGGGCAAGACTCATATGGGGGGAGTCTGAACTGTCATGAAAAGGGAGGAGTGCACAGAAACTTAGGGGAGCCATGAAAAGGCAGAGGTCTGGAGGCACTCAAGTGCTCACACAGAGGGCTGACTGCTGATGGTGCTGCTGGCTTATTCTAGAAAGAGGGAGACAGAACCCCCAAACTGCACTGAAATCCACTTCAGACTGCACTGAACCCCATTTTCAGTCAAGACCCTGGGGACCCAGACTCATATAGGTCCACAGAGCATATGGAAATTCAGGAAAGCCAGAAAGGCAGAGGTCTGGAGGACATGCACATGCCTGCACACAGAGAGGGCTGTAGAGATTACCGAGGGACACTGAGACCAAGGAGCCACATAGGGCAGGGCTGATGGGAAGCCAAGGCTGTGTGCTCAGCCCTGAGACTCCACCCCATCCAAGCTGAACAGAGAGGCTTTTGTAATTTTGCAAGTCTGATATCATAAGGCTGACCCAGCACAGAAGTTCTCCCAGCATAGACACAGCTGATCCTCACAACCAATGGGCTTGGAGGTCAATTCCCCCAGTGATACCAACAACAATCAAGATTTAACTACAGGAGAATCCAAGATGGCAGCATAGGTAAACACCTATACTGCTGCCTCGCACAACAATTTCAAAACTACAACTAAAAGACAGAACAGACATCATCCAGTACCACAGGAAAGCTGGCTGAGTGGAAATTCTACAACTAGAGGGAAAGAGAGGGGCTCACAGAGAACCACAGGAGTTGCAAAAAGCTGAGGTATGGAGGCGCGCGCCTGCGGAGAGAGCAGGTACTGGAGTACCTGGCTAGTTTTCTCTGGCAGGAGGGAAACGGAGACTCTCAAAGGCATCAAACCCCTTATCTTACAACACTAAACCCCAGATCCAGCCAAAATTCATACGGGGGGAGTTTGGACTGTGAAAAGGGAGAGGTGCACGGAAATTTAGGGGAGTCGCAAAAGATCAGAGGTTGGTAGCGCACAGCACTACGCACAGAGGACAGATTGCTGATTGTGCTGATGGCTTTGGCCAGTGGGCGGGAGAAAGACCCTCCCAACCTTGCCACTTCTGACTCCACTAAGTGCCTGTTTCGGGTGAAACCCTGGGGACCTAGACTCGTGTGGTACTGGAGCGCAGGGGAGCTGGAAAAGCAGCTGTCTGGAGGCATTGTGGACGTGCGCACAAAGACAGCTCCAGCGATTACCCAGTCACGTGAGACTTAGAGCCCGTGGAGGGCGGGACCGACTGAAAGGCAAAGCGGTCCCTTAAGCCCTGAGACTCCACCCCTCCCAAACTCAACAGAGGCTTCTTCAGTTTTGCAAGTCTGGTATTATAAGGCTGAATTCAACACAGAAGTTTCCCCTGCATAGTGAAAATGCCAAGACAAGGGAAGGGATCACAAACAAAAGAAATGGACTGGATATAGAGTTCAAAACCACACTTATAAGGTTTTTCAAGAATATGCTAGAAAAGTTGGATTAAGTTAGCGAGAGCCAAGAGAGATGAAAAAGGACCAACTAGAGATGCAAAAGATTCAACTAGAGATGGAAAAAGGTCCAACTAAAGATGAAAAAGGACCAATTAGAAATTAAACATACACTGACTGAAATAAAAACTATTATACAGAGTCCTAACAGCAGACTAGAGAAAGGCAAGAATCAAGTCAAAAATTTGAAATATAAAGAAGCAGAAAACATTCAACTGGAAAAGCAAGAAGAGAAAAGAAACCAAAAATGTGAAGATAATATAAGGAGCCTCTGGGACAGCTTCAAGCGTACCAACATCAGAATTGTGGGGGTGCCAGAAGAAGAGAGAGAGCAAGATACTGAAAACCTATT
>PVJN01036952.1:0-21534 GCA_004026805.1 Lasiurus borealis | reverse complement strand
TTTAGGAAACAAATCCTAAAAAGTGGGTGGAAAAAAAAATGAGAGAATGGAAGTAAACACCATTATTTCTAACATAACATTTCGCTGGCACTCGGGAAGCCATTCTGTCATAAAAAAAAACTTTTCCTAGAACGGTCGGAACCCGCCCGCTCAGGATGAGGAAGTTCGGAGCAGAGCCGGCTCGCGTTCAAACCAGATCGCCCCTGCCCGCGACCGGGCAAACGCGTCGTCGCGGGGAGCCACGCCTGGGCCCGCTCTGCAGGGCCCAAGGCGCCCACGGGTTTCCAAGGGAAGAAGAAGAGCAACCGAGCGTGGGGGTGGAGGGGGTATTGCTTGACTGGGGTGCCCCGTCAGGATTCTCCTGCCCCGCCAGGAGCCAGCTTTCAGGGAGGCAGCTTTGATGTTTTCTTAAACTCAGAGACACCTGTCACCGGTTTGGCTCTGAGAAAGAGTCCGAGGTTCCATTCCGGTCGAGGGCATGTACCTTGGTTGCTGGCACATCCCCAGGAGTGGGTGTGCAGGAGGCAGCCGACGGATGTTTCTCTCTCATCGATGTTTCTCTCTCTCTCTCCCTCTCCTTTCCTTTCTGTAAAAAAAAAATCCCAATAAAATACATTTGAAAATAAAAAAATAAAAGTTCAGAGACAAAGCGGGCACCACATCCTCACCGCGATGGTACGATGCCTTAAGCTGCCACCCAGGGGTGTCCCGCCGCTGTGAGCTGTGAGATGCTCTGAAAATGCGTCGGAAGCAGGCACTCTCTCCCAGACTCCCGGCTACAGCGGCCTCAGCCTTGTGGCCATGCAGACCACCTTTTTTTAATTTTTAATTTTTAAATATATTTCACTGATGTTTCAAAGAGAAGAAGGGAGAGAGATAGAAAGTCAGAAACATCAATAAGAGAGAGACATCGATCAGCCACCTCCTGCACGCCCCACTATGGAGATGTGCCTGCAACCAAGGTACATGCCCCCGACCAGAATCGAACCTGGGACCCTTCAGTCCTCAAGCCAACACTCTATCCACTGAGCCAAACCGGTCTCAGCATGCAGACCTCCTTCTATCACACTCTCCGCCAGCACCCAGGGGCATGATCGACGGCCAGAGTCGCTTTAACGGGCGGCCGCTCAGGGGACCCGATGGTGAACCCCAATTTACGAATTCGTTTCTCCGCTCAGTGCTTCTCACCAGCTCTCCCCTGCAGGAGCCATCCGGCTCGCAACTCCTGGCCCCCACGCTGGCCACGTGGAGAGGGCTGTGTCTGTGATTCCCTTCTCCCCCACCCCCCCTCCCCGCCCGCCAGCTCCGTGGGAAAGGTCAGCCTCCCCTGGCCGCGTCCCCACGTCGCACATTTGAAAGGTATTAGCAGCTTGTAGGGCGTCGCCCCGGAGCCTCTGCTTTCCCGGGACCACAGACTGTTCTCAATCAAGTCTCCGTGCCCCCAGCGTCTCATCAATATGCATTTTAAGCGCGCGCGCAAACACACACACACACACACACACACGCACGCACGCACGCACACAGGAGGGTAGGGCAGAACCAGATGGTTTTCGTGTATCTATTGTAAGCAGAGGATTAATACTTGGGGAGAAAAGAAAAAAAAAACCCACGTGGGGATGGAGGAGAACATAGATTTCGGATTCAGCCGCCGGACACGGGCTGCAGCAGCGGTTCCCAACCTTCCCCAGGCCGCGACCCTTGCATGCAGTTCCTCATGGGGTGGTGACCCCCAACCATGAAATGTTGCTGCTGTGATGCATGGTGATGTCAATATCTGCCTTTTCCGCTGGTCTTAGGCGACCCTGTGAAAGGGTCATTCGACCCCCAAAGGGGTCTCGACCCACAGCCTGAGAACCGCTGTGCTGCAGGGTCAGCAGGGGAGCATCTGAAGATCCGTATGGGGTGAGCCTCCTCCCGAGAAGAGCCACTTGGGGATAGGTTTGCAGAAACGCACAGCCCTTCCCCCGCAGCCCACAGAATCCTCGGGGTCTGCCCCTGGGGAACCTGTGCCTGGGTCACTTCCTGTCACTCAGGGCCCACGGGGCCAGCGGACAGCGGGGCCTCCATCAGTCCATCTGTCCTGCTTCCGCAGCCCGAACTGGCCTGGACCAGACCCCCCGGCTGGCAGCTCCGGCTCGGAAAGCGGACGGGCACTGCTCCCCGTTTGCCCTCAGTGCGCCCGCAGGGCCCGGCTCAGGCCTCGGAGCTTCCCCCGGCTCTGAGGGGACGAGAGCCGTCGACAAAATCCAGCGCTCCACCCAGAGAACCCCACGGAAACGCAAGCTCGGCGGACGACGAACGTGCAGGAAGCGAAGACTGCGTCCTGCTCACCCGCAGCTGCCCCTGACGCCCCTCCCCCACGCCACCGCCTCCCAAACCTGCACGCTGCCTCAGGGTGCAGGCGGGAGCCCAGAAAGCGCAGCAGCCGGGAAATGAAAGAGACTCTGGAGGGAGAGAAGGCCCGCTCCACGACCCGCCGA
The DNA here is from genome assembly GCA_004026805.1 of Lasiurus borealis. Classification (NCBI taxonomy): domain Eukaryota; kingdom Metazoa; phylum Chordata; class Mammalia; order Chiroptera; family Vespertilionidae; genus Lasiurus; species Lasiurus borealis. The sequence continues at coordinate 19,054 of PVJN01036952.1, read as the reverse complement.
GGAAACCCCATCTGCAGGTTCAACTCAGGGGCAGGGGCCCCACCGCCCCCCAAGCCCGCGGAGAAAGGTTCTGGGGTACCAGGCGGTCCCTCCCTCAGACGCCATTGTCCCTGACACGTAGGTACCGAGACACTATCCCAGCCTCCTGCCTCCGCCCCAGGCCCTCCGCCTACAGCGGGCATCTCAGCTGCCGGTGCCGGTGCCACTGGGAGAACCGAGCTCTGCTCACGGGCCAGCCACTCTCGGGGGGCCCCCCTCTCCCCTGAGCCACACCTTGGAGCTGCGACAGGGCGGGGGGACCTGCGTCTCGCTGGCCGGCGGGCGTGTGTGCGGAAAGGCCAGTCTGGCACCCCTGGCACTTTGCTCGCTCCATCCCCGGCCTCAGATCCCCACCCCCTTCCCCAACCCCGGGCACGTGGACGGCCGTTAACGCATGACCAGCCACTGCCTAAAGGCCAGCAGCCACCCCGCCGCCTCTCACCTGGGTTTGCAAGGCGGCTACTCGTGGGTCCCAGGATCTGGTAAGGATCTGCCGAGAGAAGAAAGGGAGTCAAACCCGGAGACACAGCTGTGACCCGGTGAGGGCATGTGGGCGTTCCCCTGACCGTCTAGTGCTCCCCGATCTCAGAGCTGAACGTGTCCTCCACCCCAGGGCCACTGGGGATCACCTCTACGTTAGCTCCAACCTCCCAGGGGGGCCGAGTCAGGCATCTTGCTCCGGGTGGGCTCAGACGTGGCCCAGGGTCCACCCAGCCCCCTTGCTCTCTGCACCCCGGGACACAGACAGGGCACCCGCGTGAAGTCCTCAGTGGGCCGGCTCCGCGTGGGCCGGGCTGACGGCCTCACGGGTACCACGGACCCCCACGGCGCTGCCGTGCAGGCGGGGCACCAGGGCGGGCCTCACTGCAGCTGGTGGCACCAGGGTGGGTGGGTCCGGATGGTCCGGTGAAATGAAAAGAGCGCGTGGGTCCCCCAGAGACACCCTGTGTGCAGGCGGGAGGGTCCCGTTCCCCTCCCCGGCGCAGGCGGTGGGGCTGTTTCAACCAGCCACCCCGGCCGGGTGGACGGATCGCTCCGTCCCCGATGGGTGTCTGAAGCCGTTGTGGTGAAGAAGACAGTGCAGCACGAGTCTCGCTGAGACAAGGACACGTTTGAGAGACGCGCCACCCGGCCCGTTGCTTCTCCGATGGCCATGGGGGCCCCGGGCACATACCTAGCTGAGGCCGCTGGTCCTCGGTTTTGGGCACCGCGGAAGGAGACGGCTGAGCAGCTGAACAGGAGAAAACGAGAGAGGCCGTTAGCAGTGGCTCACCTGCGGCCACTAGTCCCCGGTGCTGCTGTATCATCGTCCCACCGACCACTCAGTGATGTAACCAGCTCCCCTTTAGGGTAAGAAACGTCTTAACTGGAAGGAACCATTTCTTTCCTCAGGAAACCACATGTGCACATTGTAGCAAAAAATAAAATAAAATAAAATAAAATAAAATAAAATAAAATAAAATAAAATAAAATAAAATAAAATAAAATAAAATAAAATAAAATAAAATAAAATAAAATAAAATAAAATAAAATAAAATAAAATAAAATAAAATAAAATAAAATAAAATAAAATAAAATAAAATAAAATAAAATAAAATAATAAAATAAAATATAAAATAAAATATAAAATAATAAAATAAAATAATAAAATAAAATAATAAAATCACTCTGTATTATTTCCAAAATGTATTTGTACACTCCCCACCCTTTTTCCAAAAGAAGAGACTCTGAGATGTCTTACAAAGCAGATGGAAATGGGTCGCAATCTACAATAAGGGAAAGGGCAATGGTCGTCAGGGAGAGGAAACGCAGCAGGGGACACTGTAAACATGGCCACGACCGGGGAGGCCACTCCGTGTGTCATGGGGACCAGCCGTCCCAGGAGGCACGCGTGACGTCCCCGACACCGGCCCTCTCTCTGGGTGTGGAGGTGGGTGTGGAAGTGGGTGCGACCCCAAACAGAGAGGCGTCGCCTCTGAAGACCGGCTGTGCCCGTCTTGCCAGCGGGAGGCACACATGCCCTGCTGTCAAAGTGTCGCTTAGCTACGGGAAAAGGACGCCGACTCCATCAGGAGGGACCTGTGAGTCGTGGTGGGTGCGAGGCGGGCAGAGCCGACACCGTACCTTTCGACGGGGGCGTGGGGTGGCCGTGACCGGTCCAGGCGGATCTCCTGGGCGGCTCGTAGGGTAAATCTGTAGAGACGAAGACATGGACTAAGAGCTCGAGGATCATTGCTTTCAGGCAGCCTCTCCGCTCTGTGTTGATGTGAATAAATACTGTGCGGGGAAAGCTGGCAAGCCCCAGCCCCCAACATTTGCAGCCTGGATTCCACGGGATTCGGGTTTTATGTCCAAATGATAATTTTGAGCATTTTGTGGATCTAACGTTTCTACCTGTCCATCCGCCACCCCCGCTGACAGATCACCCCCGCCCCCCAGAACCTGCAGACTCTCCTAAGGCCGCCTCCAACCACCCGTCACGCCCACACTCAAAGTCCCTTCCCATCGAACGTGCCTCGCACCAGATGGGACTGACCTGTACCCAGCCTCCCCACCTTTTTTAAAAAATATATTTTATTGATTTTTTACAGAGAAGGGAGAGAGATAGAAAGTCAGAAACATCGATGAGAGAGAGACATCCATCAGCCACCTCCTGCACGCCCCACACTGCAGATGTGCCCGCAAGCAAAGTACATGCCCCCGACCGGAATCGAACCTGGGACCTTTCAGTCCACAGGCCGACGCTCTATCCACTGAGCCAAACCGGTCTCAGCCCCACCTTTTTTTAATTTTATCTCCAGGACCGTCCGAAACCGAGCCTGCAACGCTGACACATCAACCAGTTCCGGCCCCAGGTCTGCACTTCAGCCCAAGGAACGATGCTCCTGCTCCTTTTCCGCTTTCTCCCGGGGAAACGAGCTCTGCCTCCTTATCCTCATTCTCCGGTGGCCCCTCTCTCTGCCGCCCCTCACTTTCCCGCTACCCTCAGCCTTGTACGTGGAGTCACTCGTAACCGTCGCCTTCTTGTCCCAGGCACGTGTCTCTCCTCCTGCTTCTCCTCGAAATGCATTCAGAATTCAGCTAAAATAGCGGTTCTCAACCTGTGGGTCGCGACCCCTTTGGGGGTTGAATGACCCTTTCTTTCACAGGGGTCGCCTGAGACCATCGGAAAATGCAGATATTGACATCACGATGCATCACAGTAGCAACATTTCATGGTTGGGAGGGGGGGGGCGGTGGTCACCACCACATGAGGAGCTGTATCCAAGGGTCGCGGCCTTAGGAAGGTTGAGAACCGCTGAGCTAAAGCATCGCCCGTGGAGGGCAGAGCAACGCCGCTCGTTCTGAGCCTCGCTTTAAGCAGCTCGTTTTACCCCCGAGCCTCGCTTTACACAGCTCCTTTGAGTGTAGTTAAAACTGGCAGCCTGGTGGGTGGATCTCCCGAAAGCTGGACCGCGGGTCGGAGGATGTGTCTCTCCCGATTTCCAGCCGCAGAGAGAAGAGCATGGAACGCTCCGTGAGCGGCACAGAGAGGCCGGCACTTTCTCTGCCCGCTGGGCTGCGAGCTTCCCCCGGGGGGATGGGGGGCGGGTGGTCGCTGAAACCCTACCCTCGGGCTGGACGACGTTCCTGTTTCAAACCCGCCACTCCCTGTCGGCTGGCACCGACGCCAGCCTTTCCCGCCCGGCCCCTCCTCGGTCTCACTTTCCTGGGGTCGGCGTTGGTTCCCCGCGGGGACTAAACCGGCGGCCACTGTCCATTTACCGCGAACCGGATGCCAGTCGAAGCCTCTGGGGGGGGCATTTTGCACGGGGGGTGCTCCGCCCGTTGCGTTTGGTCTGGAAAGTGGCGAGTTAGCCAGCGTTTCCCACGGGAGAACCGTTTCGGAGCGAGAGACTCGTCTCCTGGACCGGCCACCCTAGCAGCCGCTGGCCCAGGTCAGTCAGGAGCAGAGATGACACCTTGGTCCTGCTGTATCCTGGCACGGGGCTGGGGGCTGGGGGCTGGGAACCCCAGGGGCTTCTGTGCCCCAAATGCTAAAGCCGGGTCACAGGTACGGTGTCCCCCAAGGGACATCCACCCTCTTTGAACACTCAGAGAAGCCGGGTTTTTAAAACACACTGCGTTTTCCGCAGGGAGCTGGCAGCTGTTACAGTGTGGACACATTTTTTTGGGGGGGTGGGGAGAAGGTATCCTGCAGAAATACATTCCAGACCCTCGTTTCCCCCCGTGTGGTCTGCAGGCCAGCAATGCGGGCAACGTCTGGGAGCTGGTGAGGAGTTGAGAGTCTCTCTGCAGATAGACTCTCTCTTGGGACCCGCATTTACCAGGATCCGGGGGACAGTGCACACTGACATTTCTAGGCATTTCTGCGGCTGATTCAGAACGCGGTCCTCCGCAGTCGGTCACTCAGAGGCGCTGCCGGAGTGCGGCCTCACAGAGAAAGGACTGTGTGCACAGAGCTCAGGATCAGCAGGTTTTAATCTGAGCTATCGGAAACCTCACGGAATTAATAGCAAGTGTCAGTAGGTTAGTTGGCTGCTCCGGGAAAGTAAAGAAAAAAAAAAAAAAAGGATTGCCGCTGGAAAAAAATGAAACGCCGAACTACGACGAGAGAAGTATTTTTGAGACTCTGTTTCCCTCCCCCCTAAAGTCCTCCTCCTTAGGGGGTGGTGCCAGGTCCATTCTCCCTCGAAAAATAAGTCATCACCTAAAGGACACCTCGTCTGGTCTTCAGCCAAGGATTTGCCACGTTCATGTGAGAGGGACTGGCATGTGCGCCAATATGTGACGGGGGAAGACGAGCGGGCTTGGTTTGCCTGCGTGACGTCCTGGCCCGAGGCTGCCTCACCCGCTGCCGATCACAGTGGAGGGGGGTACCCAGTGCCCCCCCCGCCCCCCTCCGCCTCGGGGGTGGGACAGGGGAGACACGAAGTCGGGCTGGCTGAGATGAGGCCCGGCCAGCGGTGACCGGCAGCCCCTGGGCCCGTGGGGCACAGGCCGAGGAATGTACTGAGTGGCCGCTCCCTGCACCTCAGGGGCAGCAGCTAGGATTCTCACCGGATCGGGGCCCACGCCACTCTAGGGGGCCGCTCAGCACACTCCCCACGCCTCCCCGACCTGGGCGTGGAGGCCACTGACACTCGGCAGCAGGGCCTTCGCAGGGAAGGTGAATTTCTAGCAGCGGTCTGGATGTTTTTATCCTTTTTTCTTCTTTTTTAAAATATATTTTATCGATCCTTCACAGAGAGGAAGGGAGAGGGACAGAGAGCCAGAAACATCAGTGAGAGAGAGACACCGATCAGCTGCCTCCTGCACGCCCCCCACTGGGGATGTGTCTGCAACCAAGGCACATGCCCTTGACCGGAATCGAACCCGGGACCTTTCAGTCCGCAGACCGATGCTCTATCCACTGAGCCACACCGGTCTCGGCTGGATGTTTTTTTTCTGTAAGAGACTGTGTGTAAAAACCGAGCTTTCTAAAACCCCGTGACACCGGCAGCTCGGGCTCACAGAGAGCACGCAGGTGCCACAATCCAGACCAAACACAGGAAGCTGCCAACACGGGGTCCCCCCTCCCCACCCCACCTCCGGGTTCTTGCTGGGAGCTGGGATGGGCTCCTGACTCTGAAAGAGCCTCCCCTCCTCCAGCTCCCTAGATATCAAGCCTCCAGGACGGCACCCTCCCGCCCTTCCTGCGGTCGCTTCCTGCCCAGCTACCCTCGCCCAGGTCTCCTGCTCCTTCCGCAGGCCCTGCAGGAACCGCCCTCTGGAGGTCCGCCCGCCCACTGAGTGTTCCAGGAGCCAGAACGGGGACCGGGGGAGAGCCCCCTCGTTCTGCAGGACCCCCGTCCACTCCCTCCATTTACAGAGCAGCTCCTGAGGCCCCGGCTGGGCGGGAGCGGGAAGGACCGGCCTCGCTGGCTCCCCATGAACTCAGAGGCCGAAGGCAGAGACGGAGAGAGGAGGGCTGTGGCCAGAACCCGCCTGTGACCCAGGTTTAAGGGGGGGAAGGTTCAGAGGAAGGCGCCCCCCTGTTTTCCTCCAGATCAGTGGTTCTCAACCTTCCTCAGGCCGCGGCCCTTTAAGACAGCTCCTCATGGGGTGGTGACCCCCAACCATAAATTATTTCCGTGGCTACTTCATCACTGTCATTTTGCAACTGTTATGAATCATAATGTAAATATCTGATAGGCAGGATGTATTTTCATTGTTACAGATTGAACATGATTAAAGCATATTGATTAATCACAAAAACAATATGTAATTATATACTGTGGAATATTTATTTCTAATGACAAATAAATGAGATTTTGTCTTGAATCGTGGTGTAGCGTGGGCAACAGTCTTCCTAGGACAACAGTAAACTACATGGCTACACTTTGCTACACCGAGGAGCGGGGTGCTGGTTCCTAAGACCATGGGAAATAGGTGTTTTCCGATGGTCTTAGGCGACCCCTGTGAAAGGGTCATTCGACCCCCAAAGGGGTCGCGACCCACAGGTTGAGAACCGCTGCTCTGGTGGAAGGCGTGGAGACGTGGAGACGTGACTCCCCTGTGGTGACATCAGGACTGCCCGTCGCCTACACGTCCCTGGTGTCAGGGCACTTCCTGTGGCCCCGAGGAGCGACCTTAACCCGGAGGCCGGCAGTGAACTCAGAAGCAGGCGGGGACCAGGCCTGCCTGGCACCCACCCGGATGCATGTCTGTGAGCCCGGCTTCCACGACAACGGGGCGGATCTGCTTTTCGTTCCACCGGGATTAGAGGCGCCCTGAGGAGTGTGCTCTGAGAGTGACCTCAGGCTCCAACCCCTGGGAACCCCCTCGGGCTGGGCAGGGCCCCCTCCGGGCCCAGGATCGGCTCTCTCGGGATCACGCGTGACCCAGGTCATCATCGGTCTCCCGGGCCGTCCCGGGGAGCAGGGAGCGGGGAGCGCAGCGCACAGGGGTGTGTCTCCGTACCTGGCCTAGTTGTAATTCTTTGCGTGGCGTCGGGATATACGGAAGTATTGGGGAAAATAAAAGCTGCGCCCCCTGCAGACAAAAGGAGAGACAAACAAGTGAAGGTCTTGGATGGCATCCCAGGTCCATCTCCGCGGCCACGTCCGGCCAGCCTGCTCTGCCCGGGGACAGGGAAGCAGGGGCCTGGGGGACAGGGAGGCAGGGGCCTGGGGGGGGGGGGGCAGGGCCTCCAGCAGGAACTGATGCCCGCCCGGGGCCAGAGGTGGATCCTGAAGCCAGAGGCAGACTGTACAGGACTCTGGGCCCGCTGGTGGGCGGGTGTCCTGTGTTCTGGTTTTACAGCTTCTTGCTGAGGCCGTCCTGGTATCCCTGCCTCATGCCCAGCCATCTCAATTTATTTGAAAAAATCCCATTGGTGGGGGGAGGGGGCAGGTGTTTTAACTTTGAAATTGCGCCCTCACAAAAAGTAGAATATTCTAGAGCCCTCGAAAGCAGCCCCAAGGAACTGTACTTTGCCGAAGACGATATGGATCTCAATACAAACGAACCCGCTTCTCCCCCCAAATGCCTCTTTCCCCTCTCTGTCCTCAACCAGCACGCGTGCTGAGTTAGCAGAAAACAGTCCCTTTTCTCGGCTCCGTCCGTGCGGAGGTGGGTGTCCCGGTCTCTGATCGCTTCTACTCTACGTTTAGCGATAACGAAAGGAATGACATCAGCGCGGTCTTGAAGCTTTCCCTCGCTGCCCCAGTTTTTAAATAACCGTGAAATGGTCACAAAACACACGTCACTCAAAGGTGTTTCCTAAGTGGGGGAGGGGATTACTTTGTCTAAGTTATTTGGGATTTCTGGCCACAAGGTCCTTGCTAAGCTAATGAGTGTATCCTACATGGGGTAAGTACCTTACACAAAATGGTTGTTTTTTTTTGTTTTGTTTTGTTTTAACTTTACATTAGCTTAAAAGCACAATGTTCTGAATCCCGAGAACCAAGATCAAGTGGAAATGTCATTGTGATACTCAAACCTGGACTCCCGCGATACATTTTAAAATAAAATGGCAAGGATTCGGAACACGGCTGCGTTTCCATGTGAGAGCTAACCCTGAGTTGTCTGGCCTGCTTACAGGGATGACCAAAGCCTCGCCCTCACCGACTTTACCCCCAGCCTGGGCTCGGGGGGGGGGTGGTGGCCGAGGGTCCCCAGAGGCTGAGCAGAGGGAGCGTGACCATGCTCCTGCCGCTGTCTCCTCAGGAGGCAGGGGGAAGGGACCCCCAACTTGGAGCACATTCATGGGTGGGAAGCCCAGCCCCTACCCGGAGCCTCTGTGCGAGGTGAGGGAGTGAGGGAGGGAGGGAGGTTAGCCTGGAAGAAGCACTATGTTACAGGCTACTGGGTTCAGGCAAACACAAACAAACACATAAAAGGTCGACTCCGTGATTAGAGACAGAGAGCGGGCACTCGGTTAGTAACTCGTTTCTTAGCCTCCAAAATCCCTCCACCGTCTCTCTCCCCGCAGACCCTCGCAGAAAACACCACCATTCCCTCCGCCTGCCTCTCACGGGTGCTCAAAGTCGGTGCTAGAAAGACTAACGGCCACTGAGATGGACCCCAGAGGAGAAAATAAAACGCCTGCTTGTCCCAGTCCACATTCCTCGAAGAGTAAGAATGAAAAAAGAAAAAGAATGCAAAGGGCCCCCTGGGAGCGGACATGCTCTGGGCGACCATCGCCGGCACAGCACCTCCTACCTGCCAGCACCCCTCACGTGTCCGCCTCGGCCTCTGCCTGCCTGCCTGACGCCCAGCGCGGCCCCCACTCCGCCGAAAAGCATGCACCTGCGGGAGCCCCTGGCCGGCCCGGGGCGGGGCAGCATTTACCTGTGTTTCTAGCATGCATTAACCGCGGAGAGTTTTGTAAGGCTTTATCAACATCGTCTGAAGTCAAATGCGGAAGAGGAGCTACAAGACAAAACGGCAACGGCAACGTGAAAAAAAAAAGGGAGAGGATGACCTTCTTTCAAAAGAAAAAAAAAGAAAAGAAGAAAAACGCCCCCTCCCCGCCCTGACTGGTTAGCGTGTTAAAACTTAAGACAAGGGGGGGGAGGTGCCCGTGTGACCAGGGGGTGTGTGGTGGGGGTGCCAGGCAAAGCGTTGACCCCCCAGCGGTTCCGCCACCCCATGCTCGCGACACTCCTGTCCCTCCACCATGCTCGCTGGCTGAGGAGCGAAGGCGTGCAGCAGACTCTGTGGTTCCTGCCTGCTCCTCCCACTGAGCCACCCCTTCTGTATGTCCCGCTGGGTCTTATGAGGCCAGGTGGAGGCACCCCTCACACGTGGACGTGGGGGGGGATGCAGGGGGCTTGGTGCGGGAGCGAAGGTGAGCCGGCACACCCCATCCTCTGGGAGGAGCCCCTGCCAAGTGTCTCCCACTCACTGGGGCACCGTGTTGACAAGATAACGGGACCAGGTGAAGCTTCCTTCCCCCGGGGTCTCGGCAGCCCAGGGGACCCTGCAGGGGGGCGGCTGAGCGCTAATGTGACTCTCTGGCTCCCGGGAACAGTGCCGAGGACTTCTCAGCCCGAGTTCACCCAGGGCACCGCCTTCTCTGGGGACTGCGTCAGGGCAGAGAGGTGCTGGGGGTGACCTGGGCGGAACCCCGGCAGGCAGCTCCTGTTAACCAGAGCCGCACCCGCAGGGGGAGTGGCGGGGGGTAGGGAGGTGAGGGGTGTGGTGGGGGGCTCTTACTCTCTCTGAGGTAGTGGAGGTGGGAGAGAAGGATGTCGGCGTTGTAGCTGGGCGTGAGCCGCTGGAAGTCGTCCTTGGTCATTTTGCACAGCTCCTTGCCGTCGATGTTCTGGAACAGCAGGACGTCCACGTCGGGAAGGCCGTACTCCTTCACGGCCCACTCCAGCCACTGCCGCACGTGGTCCGTGCTCCACAGCGTGGGATCTGGGTGTCGGGGGGGGGAGGGGGAGAGAGAGATGGAAACATGCTAGGTCAACCGCTGGCCATGAATTTCTGGGGCGGAGTCAAGGGTGGAGCCAGGCTCCTGGACAGGGCACGGTCTTGAACCATGCTCTCGGACAGGTCGTGACCTTGAGTCAGGCTCTGGGACAGGTCATGACCTTGAGTCAGGCTCCAGGACAGGTCATGACCTTGAGTCAGGCTCCAGGACAGGTCAAAGAGAATGTCCGGGGAAAGACAAGGACACCCCCTGGCTCATGCACACAGCTTACTGTCCTTCGCGTGGACCGTTCTGGAAGCTCAGGCCTCCTCCCCCACCCGCCCTGCCGGCTGTAGCTGGGATACTCTGAAGTTTCCTGCAGGGAACGGAGGCGGGTATTCCTTGTCCCCATTTACATTCCTTTTAACCTTTTCGCTGAAGATAAATACGAATACAGTGGTGCCTCGAGATACGAGTTTAATTCGTTCCGTCACCTTGAGGCGTGGGAAACTAGGAGACGCTCGAGTCGCGGTAAACTGGTGGGTCGTGTGCAGCCGGCCGATCCGCGCGATGACTCCTATCTCAACTGTTGCTCGTGTTTCAAAGCAAAAATCGCTCGCTCGACAGCTCGTATATCAAAAATCTCGTACGTTAGGGCACTCGTATCTCGAGGTACCACTGTAAGTGGAAAACTTCCTTAGGACACGAGCAGTGTCTCTATAGGAAATTATGAGTTGGCAGCAGCACAGGTCAGGAAGATGCTAATTACAGGTGACAAAAAAGATCCAAAACGGCGTTTACACCGAATCCTGAAAGGACAGAATGGGACGGGAAGTGCAGGCACAGCCCCGTTTTCCCCCCGAGAACCTGGGGGTGCAGCCAGCTCGCTCCTGCGGGTCCCCGGGCTGGCCTGGCCGTGACTCACACTCCGCAGCTGTGGTGCCCACACGCCCATGGGATGCAGGCCGGCCATGGCTCTGCGTTCCCCTGACGTGAGGGCGGGGACCCGGAGTTGGCAGTTCCCAACGGAAACACGGTCAGGGCGCCCCACCCCAACGCCGGGGGGCCGGGGACGGAGGGCACCCCCTGGCAGAGGGCGCTCCTCCCCTGAGGCCCCGGGTTCCCGGACACCTGGGCCGGGAGCCGGAGCCGGGAGCAGGGACCCCGCCCGGAGCCCCTCAGCTTGCTGCGGCCCCTGCAGGCTGCCTCTCTCTCTGTCTGCATGTCAAATGCAGCTCCACCTCGGCCCACACAGGCCCACTGGGTCAGGCTGCCGGGGTCACGGCGAGGGAAGCGTTCGGCGTGGGAGTCAGCCATCCTATTGAATCAGCGGTTCTCAACCTGTGGGTCTCGACCCCTCTAAAGGGGGGTCCATCGGCCCCATCACAGGGGTCGCCTAGGACCATCAGAAAACACAGATATTTACACAACAGTAGCAAAATTACTGTTAGGAAGTAGTAACGAAAATAATGTTATGGTTGGGGGTCACCACCACATGGGGAACTGTGTTAAAGGGTCGTGACATTAGGAAGGTTGAGAACCGCTGTATTGAAGGAATCACTGTTTAGCCGATCGCTTTAGCCCTGGGTGGTCTTCTCATGTCTAGGCCAGCGGTCGGCAAACTCCTTCGCCCACAGAGCCAAATTATCAACAGGAAAACGGTGGACATTTCTTTGGAGAGCCACACTTTTTAAACTTAAACTTCTTCTGACGCCACTTCTTCAGCATAGACTCGCCCAGGCCATGGTATGTTGTGGAAGAGCCACACCCCAGGGCCCAAAGAGCCGCAGGTGGCTCACCAGCCCCAGTTTGCCGACCATGGGTCTAGGCTACCCACGAACGGGGCATGGCGTGTGCTGGTGAAATCGATGTAAGTTTACAGGAGCAACAGTGAGAGCGAAAAACCTCCAGTCATCATCATATCTGAGTTCTCTTCCCTCCTCCCTCCCTTCTTTCAGTCATTCCCTTCTCTGTCACATCTTTTTAAAAGGTTACATGTATTGGGGTGACATGTAAGTGTTAAGAACATGTATTGGGTGACCTTGGTTAAGAACACGACATTGGTGAAGAACAGGTACGTTTCGGGCGTGTAATTCTCACCACATCAACTGGGTGCTCCCTTGCGCTCTCCCCGCCCCGAGTCTAGAGTCCCCTTCTGTCACCCTATGTTTGACCCCCTTCAGCCTCGTCATTCTCGCCCCGCCCCCTTCCTCTCTGCTCATCCCCTCCCCCACTGTTATCTGAGTCCACTTGTTGCCTTCCGGTTTGCACCCCACAGGAGTGAGATGATAGGGTTCTTGTTTCATGCAGATTTTTCACAGAAAGAAATGACTTCAAACCCAGTGCCTGCTACCCTCACCCTCTCCCACCCCCACCCCCACCCCCACATCCTCCAGGAGGAACCACTGAAGTCTGCGCTTGCATCACGGCTATAGAGGCCCGTACTGTCACCCTCCTGAGCACACGCACCGTGTTCTGATCTCAGAGTGAGCAGCAGTGGCAGCTGACCGGTCCTGGGCATTTTCCAGATGTGCCCACGTTCATGCATGCGGGGACACGCAGCCACCTCAGCAGCTCCCTCCCATACAGATCTGTCCATTTTACTGACCAGCGCCCATCATCCCTGCGTCTGCATCCATGTACATGGGAAGGAATCTGCATGGTAAACAGCCTGAAGAATCGCAGGGAGAGGGGAAAAAGTTCAGCTGCCTGATCTCACCCTCGGAGGTCCTGATTGAATGGCCGGAGGGCCGCCCAGGGTGGAGAGTGGTGCAAAGCTCCCTGGGTAATTCCAATGTGCAGCACAGGTCCAGGCACCTACCCAGGGCCTCTCTGCTCAGAGCATTTGACCCCGAGACCATCAGCATCGCCATGACCTAGGAGCTCATGAGAAATGCAGACTTTCTTGCCCTGGCTGGTTTGGCTCAGTGGGTAGAGCAATCGGCCTGCGGACTGAAGGGTCCCAGGTTCGATTCCCAGTCCAGGCATATGCTTGGGTTGGAGGCTTGGTCCCAAGAGGGGACAAACAGGAGGCCGCTGATCCATGATTCTCTCTCATCCTGGATATTTCTCCTCCCCTCTCTGAAGTCAATGAAAACATACTTCCAAAACGTTTTTCATCTCACTTGCCCAGCTTGTTCATGGAAATAGCTGCATTTGAAAAGAATATAATCAAACGAACTCCAGCTACGTCTGTGTCCATTTGGGATCTGATCTCAGGCCTCTGCCCTGTGAGTTTGTAAGTAACAGCGATAAGAAGGAAGCATGGCCAAACTCGGTTTGGCTCAGTGGATAGAGCATTGGCTTGCGGACTGAAAGGTCCCAGGTTTGATTCCGGTCAAAGGCATGTACCTTGGCTGCTGGCACATCTCCAGTGGGGAGCGTGCAGGAGGCGGCTGATCGATGTCTCTCTCTCATCGATGTTTCTGACTCTCTTTCCCCTCTCTGCAAGGGATCAATAAAATATATTTTTTAAAAAAGGCAGCATGGCCCTTGGCTGGCGTGAACCAGGACGTCCCTCTCTGACCTGGGCACCCTGGCTCTGGGACTGCTCTCCGGGTGGTGCGACCGAGGCCAGTTTGCAAGGGACAAGCCCACCCTCTGTCGCCTGCAGCACGGGGACCTGAGCGCACCTGGCCCTGTGGTCTTCCCAGACACCCTCCTCTGCCGTGTCCCACAGCCACACCCGACCAGCTGCCGTCTCCTGCACCAACACCCAGGCGCGTGCCCACACGGCGCCCGCTGCCTCTGCGGCTCTACCTTCCTCCCCAGGCACCACGCCCGGGGGGCTGTCCTCCTGGCTCTGGAGCTGTGCATCCTCAGAGCAAGTCTCTGTCAGGGAAGTGACCCCAGGACGGAGGCCAGGCCTGCCCCAGCGACAGCCCAGCCTAGAAAATTCCATCTGAGCTGCAGACGGGATGTTCAAGGGCTCAGGCCAAGGGGCTGGGGCCCAGCTCATGCTTCAACTCCCTAGAGGGGGCCCGGTTGAGTCTCCGGGTCCCCTCTGAGACCCATGACCTGCCAGCAGAGCCTCCTTGCTCCTGTCCCACCTGCCATAGGTCCCACCTGCCATCTCAGAGGGAGCTCACCGGTCCCACCAGACGCAGCGGGCCTTGCCCGGCGGGCGTGGGTCAGCGGTTGAGCGGTGACCTAGGAAGCAGGAGGTCACGGTTCCAATCCCGGGGGCGGGGCTCGTGCCGGGACGCGGGCTCCATCCTCAGTGTGAGGCGTTGCAGGAGGCAGCCGATCCATGACTCTCTCTCATCACTGACGTTTCTCTCCCTCTCTCCCTTCCTCTCTGAAGTCAATAAAAATAGACTTAAGAAATGATTCTACAGGCCTTCCCTGACCTTGCTGGGCGTGGAGGAGAAAGGGGCAGAGGCCACAAGGGAGGCCCCTGAAACCTCAGCTTTGCCTGCGTTCAGACACAGCGACCGCACCGTCCGCCTCCAGGTAAGGGTCCCACTCGGGACGCGTCACCTCGCCTCCGACCGACGGAGCCAGGTTTTCCTCGGCGGGGAGCATCAGGGCCGGCAATGACTCCAGCAGGGGGACAGGGTCACGGACGAAATGCCTTCAGCTCCAGGAAGAGTCATCACTGAGGTTCACTCTGGGACAAGGACCCCAGGGTCGGAGGCAGCCGACCTGGGGGGGCTGAGGACCCTCGGAGGGAGGCAGCCACACACACGGTGCAGAAGGGAACGGGTTGTCCAAGCAGGACGTGCCAGTCCAGAGAAGCTGCCACGGATCCCCACCGGGAGAAAGGCAGAGGTTTCCCCAGGGGGCGGTGGGGGTATGGATGGCGGCGTGAGTCTGCAGTCACGGAAAGGATTTGACAGAAGCAGGAGAGACGCCCCTCGGTGTAGGGGAACAGCTGGAGCCCAGCGTCGGACCCCCTGAGGCATGGAAGCGCTCACGTGTGGAGGGAGACCCGGGCGTGGCCGGAGGGGAGGGGCTTCGAGGGATCCCCGCCGCGGACAGACGGGGATGGAGATGCAAGGCGGGGCCTGGTCCAGCAGAGCCCGGAGCATCTTGCTCAGGAAGCTGCACTGGACCCGAGTCTTCGAACCCGTCCGGGGACTCGAAGGATGTTTGACGTTGCATCAAGCACCACAAACGTGGTGACAAAACAGAAGGACTCTATACTAGGGGTCAGAATGCCCATATCTGGGTCCGACTGGACCGTTTACGGGTGTCAAACGCTCGGCTCTCTGGCAGCCGTTGCAGGTGGGGGTTCGGCCGGGGGCTGCTCGGCGGCGACCAGAGGAGTCAGTGAGATAATGTGCGGGGAAGCACTCTGCCAACATGACGTATGGCCGCGAAGGCACGCGCCCACACCCCGGGGCCCGGCGCTGCAAACTCGGCTAAAATGAAAGAAGCCATCTATCACGGCCGGGCGGCCTCTTCCTTTAAACGCCGCGGTCTGATTTATCGCTTTATTTTAAGGAGCTCTTGGAGGCGCTGCTGTCAGGTGAAGCACGAGCCGCCGAGGATAAGTGGTGTTTGTTCTCAGCCGCCTCGGCCAATTGTTTGGAAAACATCTGTGTCATCATTCCGCGTTTCACGCACACCCACGCGGCGGGTCCCGGCACGGGGGAGGGGGACAGGAGCCATCTCTCTCCGAAGCCTCTCTTCGTCGCCTCTTAGCTGACGTGGTGAATATCCCGACGTGGCACGGATGCTATTTCAGTACATTTGGGATGTAAAGTATAAAAGAAAAGCAAAACGTAGAGTTCTGAAGTTGCAAGGTTTCCTGTCCTGGGTGGCTGGGGGGAAAGGCAGCAGATGGGAGGAGGGGGGGATTATTATTATTTTTTTTTGACATTTCCCTGCCACTGGATTCTCACCTAGAGTTCCACTCCTGCTGGGAAAATATTACCCATATAGTGGTACCTCGAGATACAAGTGCCCTAACATACAAGATTTTTTGAGATACGAGCCGTTGAGCGAGCGATGTTTGCTTTGAAATACGAGCAACATTTGAGATAGGAGTCATCGCGCAGATCGGCTGGCTGCGCACGACCCACCAGTTTACCGCAACTCAAGCGTCTCATAGTTTCCCACACCTCAAGGTTATGGAACGAATTAAACTCGTATCTTGAGGTACCACTGTATTTTCCAGCGTAGAAGATGACTTTTTAACCCGGGAAAATCTCAAAAGTCGGGGGTCGTCTTCTATGCCGGGGGTCGTCTTATAGGGCGAGAATATCCCAAACTCTATATTTTAACTGGAAAAGTTGGGGGTCGTCTTATATGCCCAGTTGTCTTATATGCTAGAAAAATACGGTCAGTAGGTATTTAAATGAGCTGGAGGACATTGCGTTGCTGAAGGCATACTGTGCGCCCTCAGGAAACCGAATCCTTCCTGCAGGTAGGCATCCTGTCTTGAAGCCCCCTCCCGGGGAACGAAGAGCAAGCGAAAGCAACAGCCAACAGAGTTCACTGGCTTGAGGTTGCGCTTTAATCCATCGGAAACTGAAATTTGACGTCTTTACAGCCTACCCTCAGGCTGTGTCTGAAACTCTTGATTTTTCAAACTTATGGGTGGAGGTGTTATCATTCTGATCACTATTAATTTCTAACTTTATTGCACTTCAGCTGGTGAGTGAGGTCACAGGACATGGATTTTCTTTTATATTAGCTGTTTCCATTTTTGGGGTTTTATTTGGGGGGGGTGCATATTTCTGTTAATGTGTCTTGAGTGCTCAAAAATTAGAAGATCTCTAACTGTTGAGTGCAGATTTCTATACATAACCACTGACTCAAAAGTGGTAACCGGTATGTAATTTTTATGCCACTGATTTATCAATTACTGAGAAGGGCACATTAAAATCTCTCAGTAAAGTGGATTCATTTATTCTCTATGTATTTTTAAACTATCTGACGAGGCATAGACAAGTTTGTCATTGTCCTATATTTCTCTAAATGCAATCTTTTTCCAGTGTGTGATAATCCTCAATCATCCCCGGTAATGCTTACTGCTTTCTATTTTCACTGTCGTCAGCTTTATTTTTATTAGACTTTGATAGTATGTCTTATTCCGTCTGCTGTCACTCTTCCTTTATATTAGATATTTTTGTAGCGAGTATACAACTCATTTTTGGAGTGTTTTTTAAGACATCTTTCACTCTCTGTGAAAGATTCTCTAGCTTCTATCTCTTTACTTGTTAGCCTTTAAACAAAACACATCTAATCATCAAATACACCTTTTCCCAAAAGAATGCAAGGAATGTAGAAATCTCCAACTCTCATCGTCCATCCATGTAATCTTACATGACAATGTTGTCCGACGTTCTTATTCTGTCTTAACTGGACTCCCTGGTTAGGAAGCTGTGGTTGTCGCTTCCTCGCCATGTCTCTCTCATCTGCCCTCAAGTTAACCAATATCATTGCTCTCACTTCCTTCTTATAGCTCTCTCGTTTGGCCCAGGATCCATTTTCTCTCTTTATTAAATCCTGTTATTTCCGGAACGGGTGAGGGTGGGGGGTCAGTTAGCAGCAAAGTCACTCTCTGAGTCTTCGTTTCACCCTCCATGGGCCTCAGAGATTAGACTGTGCTCTTAATAAACTTGTTCCATTTGCATCCTCTCAAGCTTACTTTCTACATCTAAACTCGTTATTCTAAACAACTCATTACTTCACTTGGCTACCGTGGCAGAAAAAAAAAAAGAAAGAAAAACAAAATAAAATAAAACTAAAACAGAAGACAGCTAGAATATGCCTGGTTCTTCTGGTCGCGGGAGATCTTTGTCCGTGGCCCACTGTCCTCTGCTCTGTTCCTGAGGAGTCTGTGCCCTGGGGACCGCCATCACTCGCAGCTGGTCTGAGCTTTTCCCCCAGGTGGCATTTAAGTGCATTGTCTCCGCTCTTGCAGGCTCGCCAGAATGGGATGGCGGTGGCTTATTCTCTTTCCCTTCTCTGGCCGGCGCCTCTTCTATTTGGGAACTGGTCTTGTGCATCAGTGTGGGGAAGGCCGGCATTTCTCTCTTCCAGTACTTCATCTCGCTCGTCCTCTGTCTCCTCCTCCCTGGAACTTCATTGGATCTGCCCAGGACGCTACCCTGAATGTCTTCCCACTTGGACCATCTTGTGTTTTCCATCTCAGCCTCAGGTCTACTTCCTCTCAGTCACTCGCCAAACCAACCGTGTTTACCGCACCTCCTCGGTTTCTATCACTTTTTTTTTTTAATTTTTTTCTTCTGTGTATTCTAGCAGTTGTATTTCTTCTTCTTCAAAATAATGTTCTTTTCCAAATTATCTTGTTTCTCTCCTTTTTGGTTCCTTCTTGTATGTATCTCGTCATTTTCAAAATCTATTTGCTTTACATGCCCCGTCCTATACTGCAATTGTCTACCATTCTGGAGAGGTTAGCTGCTGTTTCTGCTGAATCTTGGTCTAAGGAGACTGTCTCTTCCTATTTGTGTAGCTTGGGGATGCAGAGCCATCTTTGCTGGGTCTTTTCTTTAAAAAAAAAGTGTTTTGTGTTTTTTATTTTTATTTCAGAGAGAGGAAGGGAGAGGGAGAGAGAAGAAACACCAATGATAACAGAAGCACTGAACAGCTGCCTCCTGCACGCCCCCTACTGGAGACTGAGCCTGTAACCTGGGCCTGGGCCCTGACTGGGAATTGAACTGTGACCTCCTGAGTCATGGGTCAGCCCTCAACCACAGAGCCATGCCAGCCCTGTTCCGGTGGGTCTTTATCTGCAAGAAAAGTGTGAGGCTCAGATGGAAGACATGCCCACCCCCACCACCACCACCCCACCCCTGCCAGGGGGAGAACTCAGCACCCCGACTCGGCACCCACCTCGGGGCACGTGCTGGCTGCTCACCGAGCGGCTGTCTGGGGTAATCCCCGCTCCCTGAGAGTGGGCATCTCTGGAACCAGGCTGGCGGAATGGGCTTTGCAAGCGGGCAGGAAGGGGGTCACGCCTCCGGCCCGGACGGGCTCGAGGGTCAAGCCCAGGGGTTCCTCACTGGGACACACACTGCCCTCCCTGCGCTGCTTCTCCCTGGACACAGGGCTTGTTTCCCCAGACAACGCTTCTTCCCTTTTGGTCCGGCTGCCAGGACATTCAAAAACCACCGGAGCTCAGTGACAGCATCTCGGCTGAGC
>PVJN01036951.1:0-21200 GCA_004026805.1 Lasiurus borealis | reverse complement strand
ACCAAAGTAGTGACACTAGAAATTCAGATATGCCAAAGAAGCCATAAAGTGCTTCCTTTAAGTGAAATGGTGAACACAGTACAATAAGATATTCTGGGAGACACCACATTCTTGTAACTTTTAGTATAGCGTATTTTATTATTAGCTATTGTTGTTAATCTCTTACTCTGTCTTATTTATAAATTACACTATATTATAGGTATGTATATATAGAGAAAAATACATGTACAGGGTTCGTTTCTATCCAGGGTTTCAGGCAATACTGGGGATAGTGGAATGTATCCCCGTGGATAAGGGTGAACTACTTACTGTACATGAATGTTCATAACAGCATTATTCATATTTGCTAGAAAGTGTAAACAACCTAAATGTGCATCAGCTAATGAGCAGATAAACAAAATGTGATATTCATATAATGGAATATTACTTGGTCTTAAAAGGTAAAAAAGAATGAAGTACCGTTAAATGAGATAACATTGAGGAACCTTGGAAACATGCTAATTCAAATAAGCCAGACATAAAAAGACACACTGTATACCTTCATATGAAACTAGAGGCCTAGTGCACAAAGTATGTGCACTTGGGGAGGAGGGGGGTTCCTGAACCTGGCCTGCGCCCTCTCACAGTCCAGGAGCCCTTGGGGGATGTCTGACTGATGCCATCAGGGGGTATCTTCTGTGTTGAACATCTGCCCCCTGGTGGTCAGTGCACATATAGTGACTGGACGTTCTGCTAGCCAGTCAATTTGCATATTAGCCTTTTATTAAATAGGATGGCCAGCATGGGCAAATCCACAGAGACAAAAAGAAAAGCTGATTGTCAAGATGTTGCTAAACATCCTACAGTGAACAGAACATGTCCTAACAACAAAGAATAACCCAATTCAAAATGTTAGTAGTGCTGAAGTAGAAAAAGCCTGTTCTAAATTTAACCTATTAAGTAGGGAAAAAAACATAACCAAAGTAGCATTTTGGGATGTTGTACTCTAAACTTACTGGAGCTCTTAATTCTTCATTCATTTTGACAATATCAAATCAGATAGCAAAGGGATGTTTAAGTATCAGTCTCAATTTAGAGTGCACTTTAAAAGTCACTAATTTTAAGACATCTTTAAGATCTTGCAATTCATATAAATATATTTTTTTCTGAAAGGGGTTCAACCATATTAGATATAATGATTTCAGGAAATCTGAATGTCATCACAGTGTTTTTACAACTTTTCTAAAGGACATTTCTTTTGTGGACACTGCTTACCTAGATTTTGGCTTTCAGCTTGAGATCCATGATTTCAAAACTGGTGTGGTGATATAAGGTCATATGCCAGCCTGTGTAGAGGCTCTACACAGTCGTGTGTGTAACCATACGAAAGCAGCAAACACACTGGTACCTGTGCGAATCTCTAACCTTTTCCTTGGAACTGGAACCTGACCACTCTCCAGTCTTTTGATTCTTCTTTGTAAGGTGAGATAAAAGGTATTCACAAAAGCTCACAAAGGGAGCATGAATGAAGGTGTTTGAAAACCATAAACTGGAAAAACTCGATTGAAATGCCTTAATTTAAAAAATACATGTACTTCTAAAAAATCGGAGAAAGTAAACATTGATATGTATAACTCTATGAAGCAGAAAGCAATTTAGTGGAAAAGGCATGGAATCAGAAGTCATGACCTAGTTTCAAATCTGACTCTGCTAAAGTAACATCCCAGTCACTTAATCTGTTTCCTCATTCAAAAAATAAGGGGGAGGGGGTGTGATAATTTAAACTTGTTCTAAGTATTTTACCATGTCATGAGGATCAAACAATAATACAATTTGTAAAAGATGTTATGATAATCACTTGCCTAATTAAGATGCGTTCAATGGAGATTTTTTTTTTAATGAACAAAGTTAAAAATTCATGCAAGAGGAGATTAAAATGGAAACTGGCTCTCTGGTTTAAGATATTACAACACTAATGCAGCTCAATGGATCTTCATAGTAATAGTCTGTCCACTCCCTCTCCCTCCCCCGGCCAACTTCCCACCCAAAGATGGTTTCTGGTATCTATTTGAAAGTAAGATGCCCAAAGAGGTCTGGAACACACTGAGGATGTTAATGAACTTACGAAGCTTGCTCTATTTCCTCTGCGCTGATAGCCAGGAACCAATGACATGACAGTGCCGCTTGCACAGTCTCCAGCAGATTCTTACTATAGTCTAGCATTTCGTTAGAAGCCATTTTGATCTCTTCTTGTTTGGTATCAGTCTTTTCCCTTGACTCTTTGTTTTTTAAAGGTCTGTAAAATGTTAATTCTGTGGAGTAATATACATTATCATCCTTCTCAAAATGCATTAATTATAAACGTGTCATTATGATTTAGCCACCTTTACTTAAAATGAAGGGATAAATTCATTTTGAGGATCTCTTCTGGAGCAGAATGACAACTTGAATTTCTTAAGCTGCATTTTTAGGAAAAGGAGTCTTAAGATATGTAGCCAATATATTAAGGACACTGGTTACGATCCATTAGATCATGCTACTCCTCCCAGGCGTTGGCAATGACTGGCATTTAGCTGAGGTTTATTAGGCTGTTACAGGCTCTACTTCATACAGATGCAGAAGCCCAAAAATTCCCACTTGGAAGTTTCCTCTCAACTCAAAGAATTTAAGAGCCCTGGCCGGCTACCGGGTAGGTCAGTTGGTTAAGAGTGATTAAACCAGGGTTGCAGGTTTGATCCTGGTCAGGGCACATACAAGAATCAGAATCAGCCAATAAATGCATAAATAAGTGGAACAGCAAATCAGTCTCTCTCCCTCTCTCTCTCCCTCCCCCTCTCTCTCTCTCTCTCTCTCTCTCTCTCTCTCTCTCTCTCTCTCTTTCCCCCACCCCCGTCTTCCCTCCCTCCCTTTCTTCCTCCCTCTGTTCCTCCCCCCTCACCCTCTCCCTCTTTGTCTCTAAAAATCAATTAAAAAAGAATTAAATAAAATAGCAATTAAAGAAAAAACTAATGTTTAAATAAAGCAAATGATCAGGAACCTGTAAGACTTATAGTATAAGTGGATGAAACTTAGTATCACTTTCTAAACAAGGCACTCTTGCTGAATGAAGGCAATATATAGAGATGTATCAATTAAGAATAAAGCTGTTAAAATTTGTCCTTTAAATGTCCATGGATTCTTTAGACCACAAATGAAAAGTAAGATGCAAGGCATGGAGAGCTATTAATAAAGTATAGGAATATAGTAAAGTAAATATTTTTTATGAGTCTTACTCTGATAACTAAATGAATTCTTATTTGACCAAAGATCACTAAAGGGGAAAAAAACTATTCTGGACTCAGAAGTTCTCTTTAAAAATAATTTTTTCTTTGTATATACATCATCTATTACATTAGGTGGTTACCAAACTAATAATACCTTAAATACAGAATGAAAAGTTAAGCTTTCATAACAGCAAACTTGATGCAAATTTTGAAAATTACATTAAAAAAAATCTCACATTTGTATTACATTCTGAAATGTTCCTTTGCTTTTGATTTATATCTAAAGCAGATTCTTATTATAGTCTAGCATTTTGTTAGAAACCATTTTGATGTGAGCTCCTGGCAGGAATGTGGCCGAAGGAGGCACAGGTGTGCTCAGCAGGCAGAGGACCAGTGCTCGCTGACACACTCTCCCCACAGCAGAAGCAACAGCTGTAGTGCTGAGGAAGCAGAAAAGTATGAAGCAAAAGAACCATGGGCTTGGCAAGAACCCCGAGGACACACACCTGTCACACACACCTCTGTCACTTCCAAGATGGCTGTCTTTGGCCCACTTGTCTCACCTCTCTTACCTTTAGCCTCCTTATCAATGAGCAGTGGTAAATTTTACTCTTCCTTCAGCATTATCATTAGATGAGATAATAAATGTGAATGTTCAGCAAATGGCAAGAGTTCTGAGAGACTATAAGTTACCATAATCTATGCCACTGTTGCTAAAGAATAATACTAATCACACTTCTTTTTGCCTTTCCTAGATCAGTGGTTGCCAACCTTTCGGACCTCGAGAACCACCAGTGGTCCGCAGACCAGCGGTTGGCAACCACTATTCTAGGTAATTGTTCTGCCTGTCGTGAAACTGCTAAACTGATCCTCTTCAACCTTTTCCCCACCTCTGTCCTCATTCAACACCAAAGAGTAAATTTCTAAATTTCTTGCAGGAATTCTTCCCTTGTGTTTTATCATAAGCTGGTGACCATCTTGCTCAGAAAATATGTGTCTTTAAACTTAGTTGAAGTTTCAGTATATAAAAGTTGGGGAGACAATGACCCACAGCAAGAGTGCTTTGTTCAGAAACAGTTTACTATCATTCTGTTCAACAAGCACAATTACAGCTCTGCCTTCAGAACCACACATGCATCACTTAACACGCTAGTGTTATTCAATGAGGCAGAATACCAAAGAAGTGTTCCTTTTAGCCACTTTTGTAATCGATGTGTATTCCAAGGCCTAATCTCAATTTCTTCATTAAAACAATACACAAAAATGACCTTGATTTCTAATTATATTTTTGAATACACTTAAATGGTACCATGAAAAGTCATCATGGAAACATTTCACACCTACCATACTGGCGCGGAAGTAAAAGACTAGCACTCCCACATGTTGGTGAGGATGTGGGACATAAAGAATACTTATCATACTACTTGGAAACTATTTGGCATTACCTAGAAGTTGTAGGTGTACACCTTATGACCTAGTTAGTTATTCCACTTCTAGGTATAAATCCCTAAGAGAATGCTCTTAGAGTATGAATCAAGAGACATTTTTACAGCAGCATTGTACAAAATGCAAATGTCCATCAATGTTTGTTATTTTTTAATGTTTTAATTAAGATATGTACATTGTTTTCTTAGACATGGTGCTATTGCACACATAATAGACTACTGGGGTACATACAGTATACCCTCACCATAACTTTTACATGCACTAGGATACCAAAAACTTCATGTGACTTGCTTGCTATCCTATATAATAA
Organism: Lasiurus borealis; assembly: GCA_004026805.1. Taxonomy (NCBI): domain Eukaryota; kingdom Metazoa; phylum Chordata; class Mammalia; order Chiroptera; family Vespertilionidae; genus Lasiurus; species Lasiurus borealis. The sequence continues at coordinate 16,202 of PVJN01036951.1, read as the reverse complement.
AAGGCTAATATGCAGATCAACCGAATGTTGGAATGACCGGTTGTTATGACATGCACTGACCACCAAGGGGCAGATGCTCAATGTAAGAGCTGCTCCCTTATGGTCAGTGTGCTCCCATAGGGGGAGTGCCACTCAGCCAGAAGCTGGCTCACAGCTGGTGAATGCACTGGCAGTGGCGGGAGCCTCTCCCGCTTCTGCGGCAGCACTGAAGATGTCCATCTGGCAGTTGGGCCTAAGCCATCAGTCAGACATCCCCCAAGGGCTCCCGGACTGCAAGAGGGCTCAGGCCAGGCAGAGGGGACCGCCCCCCTTTTCCACAGGGAATGAATTTTGGGCACTGGGCTTCTAGTATTGCAATATTTGCTCTACTCTGGTGGTCTGGAATTGGACCCATAGTATCTCCAAAGTATGCCTGTAATTTAACATTTAGACATTTATAAATTGGTAGTAGGATCTTAAAGCAAAAGAATACAAAACCATAAAATTCAGTATTATAGTTGCCATGGATCAGAGGGAGGAATATATGCCTGGGAAGGTGTACTTCAGTGACCTCCAATAGTCATGATCCCTTCTATATGTTAGATGGCGAGTACAAAGAAGTGCTTGCTTTATTATTCTGTAGATCAAATGAAGTTGTATATATATATATTTTTGTATGTATGAAATAATTCACAAAAGTGTGATTCCTATGGTAATACAGAAAATGTTTTTAAGATAGCTCATAAATTCAGTTTCTTTTTCCTGTCTTTCAGCTTCTAGTCTTATTTTGCTATTCTATTAATATATAAAATATGCTACAGCTTATTTTATATCCAGGATGTTGACTATTCAATATTTATACTAACTTTACCATATTCTAAATCAGTGATTCTCAACCTTTTTAATGCTGCAACCCTCCAATATAGTTCTTCATGTTGTGGTGACCCCCAACCATAAAATTATCTTCGTTGCTATTTCATAACTGTAATTTTGCTACTATTAATGAATTGTAATGTAAATATCTGTATTTTTCGAAGGTCTTAGGCTCTATAGCAGCAATTGAGAACCGCTATCAGGGTCGCCCAAGACCATCGGAAAACAGATATTTACATTATGATTCATAACAGTAGCAAAATTACTGTTATGAAGTAGCAACGAAAATAGTTTTATGTTGGGGGTCACCACAACATGAGGAACTGTATTAAAGGGCCACAGCATTAAAGAGGTTGAGAACCACTGTATCTAAATCATTAATAATTTGCCTCAGCCTCATATTCGTGTGGAGAGTGTTTGACAGAGGGATAAATGACACCAAAGATTTAAAAACTAAGAGTGAATCAAAAAGGAAGAAGACGGGAGCTGAATTTAGGGCCTGAGACTTGATTCTCAGGTCATGTTTTATTGAGTATCTAGACTATGTTTCTTTCCACAAACTCATTGGGCCTTCACATTCTACCTATTTTCTCATCTTATAACTTGGGATGGTTACCATGAAGTGATGACAAACACAATTTCAGAAAAAGGATGTCAAAATGCAAGCAGATGCTGGATTCAACACATCACCTTGCCAGACTCCAGCTGACATTAGGTCAGCAGCTATATTTGAACAGACTTCTCCAAAATCCCTCACAGCTCTTACTCTTACAAATGAAGAAAGCCTAGTTATCTAAATGGATGACTAGATTTTCTTAACTGAAGATGTCAGGAATTTTATGCAGAATAAATTACTCAAAGTTACCCATACGGGTAATACGTAATTTTAAAAGAAAAATACAAGAAAGCTATTTGATGCTTCTTATGGTACTTAAACATACAGAAATACTTGAAAGGGTTAGAGGGAAAATATATCTATTTACACAGAGAGGTATACATTATAATAGCAAAAAAAAAAAAAAAAAATCTTCCACGACTTATTAACAAATCTTGTTACAAAGATGGTTGGCAGACCAAAATGACACCAAGTAACCCTTCAGAATTAGATTAATTGAATGAAGAAGCATGAGAAATACATAAAACTTACTGAGGAGTGAAAATGGAACCCCCTAAATAAAGTAGTATAAAAAAGTTAAGCTAAATTCCCATCAATGGAGGTCTGGTTAAATACACTACAATATATCAATTTAGCTATTAGAATGAAGTCCATGATACATTTATAAGAGACATAATTTATACACACCCACACTGGTATTTAAAAAATACTCAAAATTTAAAATTTTTAAAGAATTAAATATTATTCACTTTTATATAAAAGTACAGTTGACTCTTGAGCATGGGTTTCAATGCGTGGATCCACTTAAATGCATACTTTTTTCAATAAATATGTACAGTACTATAAATGTATTTTCTTCCTTATGATTTTATAAATGACATTTTCTTCTCTCTGCTCACTTTATTGTAAGAATACAGTATATAATATATATAACATATAAGATTTGTGTTAGTGGACTATTTATGTTATCACTAAGGCTTCTGGAAAATGGTAGGTTACTCATAGTTAAGTTTTGGGGAGTCAAAAGTTACATGCGGATTTTCAACAGTAATGGAGTTTGGTGTCCCAATCTCCACATTGTTCAAGGGTCAACAGTAAATTGTCAACTTCCAAAAAAGTATTAAAAACATCAAAAGAAATCAAAAGAGTAGTACTTGACATAATAACACACTGCCATTTATTACTGTCAAGACTACTCTGAAAACCGACCACATAAACTTCATTATTTGTTAAATTGATTTGTGAAAGAGAAAAAAGTTAAAGTGTAAAGTGCTTTTTTTGAAAACCAAGAGGAAAAAATCCCTATTTCAAAATAGTGTCTTAATTTCTTAATAGTCTTTGGATAAATACTTGAGAGAAAGCAAAACACAGGGCCGGGTTTGGTATTTTGCAACTTTTTGCTATTTCTCTCCTTTTAAATAGGCATAGTGCTCTACCATATTTTCATAAAACCTCAATGTTAGTTAGCTTTTAAGGGAGGCTCCATAAAATGAGGTCTGTGCTAATTAAAATTTTTCTAAGGCAAACTAGAAGAAATTATTATCTGTCAGAAAGTTGAGAGGTGTGGAGAGAAAAAAAAAGTAAACTTAGGAGGATTACAAAAAGCTGAAAAAGTTATATTTGACACACAAAGGCAGTGGGAAAAATAAATTGAAAAATTAAAAAATTGAATCAGGGACTCTGGCTGGGTAGCTGTTGGTCGAGCATTGTCCCAATATACCAAGGTTGCAGGTTTGCAGACACAAAAAATGAGTTAACCAATGAATGCATAAATAAGTGGAACAGTAGGCTGATGTCTGTCCCTGTCTGACTGATTTTAGAGAGAGTGGAATGGGGAAAGACAATCAGTAAATAAAAAATTGGCCCTAAAGAGTTTGGCTCAGTGGATAGAGAGTTGGCCTGCGGACTGAAGGGTCTTGGGTTTGATTCCTATCAAGGGCACATGCCCAGGTTGCAGGCTTGATCTTCCCAGTAGGGGGCATGCAGGAGGCAGCTGGTCAATGATCCTCTCTCACCATTGATACTTCTATCTCTCCCTCCCCCTTCCTCTCTGAAATCAATAAAAAGAGTGTGTATGTGCATGTATGTGTGTGTGTGTGTGTGTGTGTGTGTGTGTGTGTGTGTGTATGTGTAAAATAAATAACTGAAGGGGGTTTATAGCATAGCCTTTCTCCATCTCACAAATGCAGTAGGAACTAGGTTGTAAGAATGGGAAAGAACCTTAAATAAGTTCTCATATGGGTGTATAGGCCTCCAAAGAGCTAGAACTTAAGGCAGCTTCTTTATTTCTTGCACAGGATTCTTTCTGTCACACCGCCTGCCCTTGTCCATCCAGAGCTACCACTTAACTACCCACATTCCTCCCGGGCTCGTGACCTCTCCCTCAGGAGAAGTCAGGCAGACACAGTGGGCACGAAGCCAGAGCCCACCTGCCCAGCTGCTTCTGCCTTATGGTACCTGGGCACATGGACTATTTGGCTATGGTGGGTTTCTCCTCATGTCAGCGGGGTCCAAGTCCCATGACCATTTCCTTGGCAAAGTAGTGGTTCCAAACATGGGTTATTTTCTAGAGAGTTTTAAAAAATACTCAGATTCTTGGGCTCTGTCCTAGAATTCTTTAAGAGGGGTGAGCATAGGAAAGAAGCAATGTGCGGTACCACTAATTCTGGAAGGATATCAGGGTTCAGAAAAGTTGCAGAGGGGGACTAGAGATGAAGAAGGATAGGGGAGGGAGAGAAAGAAGGCAGACCCCGCTCCATTAGAAAGGCGGTAGCACTGGCTTCCTGTGCAGAGGAGGTAGGTGATGTGACTAAGGTACACCTGGAAGGCTCTCCTGCCTCAAATTGGCTTACTAACTTTACCAAATAAAAGTAAAATACCTAAATTCCACCGTTATAATTTCATTCCTTTCTTAAAGTGTCACTTATTAAAATACAAATGCCCCTCAGTACTCAAGTTTCTCTCTCCAATGCAGCTTCTTTTTCATAGGCCACGAAAACAAAGCACACTCACGAAGGGCACCTATTCCTGTTCCTGGAAGGTCATGACTTCCAAAAAGGCCATGACTCAATATGGTGGAATTTGAAACTTGCCTCAAGCCAGCCTTAGGACGGTGCCTATGGTGTTGTTGTGAGCCCAGCACAGGCCTGACCCATAGGAAATGTCAATCTGCGGACGGAAGAACCACTTGATGAAGCACTGGACTGTCCTTCCTCCCACACTGATCACCTGGAATACTCTTCAGCACCTGCTGTAGTTCATTGTTTCTTAATTATTTCATGTATATGCATCGTCTCCCCAAACTGCAGCACTGAACGGGTGATAGGCCCTCAATAACACATTTACTGGCCACCTAATTAGCAGGTAACAGTGGGGAGCAACACTTCACCTGCCATCTCTTTATGACCCTCCACTTCTGAACACCGAACGTTACTTGCCTGTCAAAAGTTTCTTCTTTTCAACTAACTGTCCTTCCAAACTAAAATTCTTTCCTCAGCACAGTCTATTTTTGTTGGTTCTGCAAACATCAATTGACATAAAATTAGCACTGAATATTTTGGGAAAATATCCCTGAGTCCCAAATATGTTTGGGGAAGCTCAAGTTTCCCTTGGTTTCTGGTTGAAAATGGTCTTTGTAAAGAGTGAAACTGAGAAATATTGATTTTAAAAAAAGCAAAGATTGTAATATATAAAGACAAATTTAGTTAAAAAAAAAAAGACTAAGAGCTTCAAAGCCAAGCACTTTCATTGTCCATCCTAAAATATTTTATTATAAATCAAAAAACTATAGCCAAAATTTATTTTCTTAGAATAATATGTAAGTAATAAATATGAAAGGTGCAGGCAGATCAACTGACCTGCTTGTATTTCCATGACTATTTAATGCCAGAGGTGGTTCAAACTCAGCTGTCACTTCTTTGAGAACACTTACTGGTATGTCGCTTTTTAAAAAATATATATATATTTTATTGATTTTTTTTACAGAGAGGAAGGGAGAGAGGGATAGAAATTCAGAAACATCTACTGGAGTTGTGCTTGCCAAGCAAGGTACATGCCCCCTGACGGGAATCAAACCTGCGACCTTTCAGTCTGCAGGCCCACGCTCTATCCACTGAGCCAAACTAGTCTCTGCACTGGTATGTCTCTTAAGAGAGGCAATAAAAACTCATTAATATTTCTTTTTCTATTTTTTTTTTTTTTAAGAAAAGAAGGGAAAAAAGGAGAGAATTTCTATAAGAGAGAAGCACTGATCACTGCCTCCTATATGCCCCCTACTGGGGATCGAGCCTGAAACTCAGGCATGTGCCCTGACCAAGAATCACACAAACTACCCTCTCTGTGAATGGGACTTTGCTCAACCAACTGAACCACATGGGCCAGGGCTTGTTAACATTTTTGACTGAGTGAATTCTGAACTATCTGGCTCTTTGTGTGACTTTAGCTAATCAAATGTTATAGCGTATGTTGTGTGCGCACACCCTTTTCTATTTCCTACTAGTAAAATGCAGAGATTGCAGCATTGAGTTTCTACTAAACATGACAACTGTTTTCAGAAAAAGACATACTTCTAGGTGGCTCCTCTTAATTTTTTAAAGCAGTCAATATACAACTAACTGTTCAAGTGCGGTGATCCTGTCCCCCAGCCCGGACCCCCACCCCCGATCTCATGCAATAACCAATTTCTAAGTGTGGCAACTCCCAAATCTAGTGTTAAGGCATCTAATTTTGTTTAAGAGGGGCCAGAATTGGTCTTTTTTAAATCTAGATTTGGATTGTGTTGAATGTTATAATTCTCACACCATGAATAACAGTGAATCCCACCCTAGGACACCGATGGATTTTTATCTCTTAACTATTTTGATCTCAGCCATTCTTTTCTTAGAGGAAAATACTCCAGTGTGCAGTCACTTCATTTTGAGGCCAAAATTAGTCAAAGTTTCCCTTTCCTAACATACTTTCTCTTCCTTCCTTTTTATTTCAAGGAAGTGACTGGGTCTGGTACCTTTACTGAAGTGTGAGAGACAAGAATAAAAATAATTTTAATGTTATTAAAAGAAATTATTTAAGTACTTAACAGGTAGCTCACAATTTCTTTATAATAAATTACACATAAAAAAATCTGAAGTTCAGGTTAATCATCCATTCTGAGTGCCTACCAGGAAAGTTATGTAACTTGTGCAGGAGTGCAGAAACAAGCGACAGAGCTAGAATTTGAACCTCAGTCTCTAAACTCCAAGTTTTTCTCCTTTTGATTTTAACGACTCTCTTTCCAGTTGGAGAAGTTTCATAAGTAGTTAGAATTATCACCTACTGAGAGCAGGAGGAGGAGGAGGAGAAGGAGGAGAAGGAGGAGGAGGAGAAGGAGGAGGAGGAGGAGGAGGAGGAGAAGGAGGAGAGGAGGAGGAGAAGGAGGAGGAGGAGGAGGAGGAGGAGGAGGAAGGGAAGGAGGGAGGGAGAAGAAAGAGAGACAGAGAGAGAAAACCTCACTATGATCATTCCCTTTGCAGTAAAGCTTTGCAGCTCCTCCTCCTCCCAAATCTAGCCTGGCCTTGTAACTTGCTTTTACCAAGAGAATGTGGTGGGAAAAAGAGCTGCTCCAAGCCCAGGCCTTAAGAAGCTTTGCCCAGTTCTTTCCAAGCCCTGCTACTCTGTGAACTAGTTCCAGAGAGCCTGCTGACTAACGAGACGGGCCTGTCCACTGTCACTTACACAGTCAGCCAGCCAGCTGCCACAGGCACACTGAGTGAGCCCAGGGAAATCATGAAATCAGTGAAGCCTGTCCAGAGCTGAACTGCCCAGCTGACCTGTTCACTCATGAGGAATCCTAGCTAATAAAAGAGAAATATGTAAATTGACTATCACTCCAACACACAAAATGACTGCCCCTATGTGGTCAAAGATGGCTGTACCCATGTGGACACAAGATGGCCACCATAAGGTTGCCAGCAGGGGAGGGCAGTTAGCAGGAACCAGGCCTGCAAGGGAGGGCAGTTGGGGGCAATCAAGCCTGCAGGGGAGGGCAATTAGGAGTGACTGGGTTGGCAGGGAAGGGCAGTTGTGGGGGACCAAGCCTTCAGGGGAGAGCAGTTGGGGGGGCGGGGAGAACAGGCCTGCATGGGAAGATAGTTGGGGATGACCAGGCCTGCAAGGGAGGGCAGTGTGGGGGGGACACAGGCCTGCAGGGGAGAGCAGTTAGGGGCGATGAGGCTGGCAGGAGAGCAATTAGGTATCAATCAGGCTGGCAGGGAGTAGTTAGGGGGTGATCAGGCTGGCAGGCAGGAGTGATTAAGGGCAATCAGGAAGGCAGGCAGGTGAGCAGTTGGGAGCCAGTAGTTCTAGATTGTGAGAGGGATGTGTGATGATCCTGTTCCCCACCCTGGACTCCCACCAGTAGGATCGGGCCTCAATGAGCAGTCAGACATCTCTTAAGGGGTCCCATATTGGAAAGAGTGCAAGCTGGGCTGAGGGACACCACCCCCACCGTGCATGAATTTTGTGCACTGGGCCTCTAGTAAGAAATAATTGTTATTTTTAAAGCTACTACATTTTGGGGTGGTTTGTTATAGAGCAAATACTATCTGATACAAGTATCCAACAAATCCCAATTTGAGCAAGCAAAGAAAGTGAAACAAAAGATTCTTTCAAATAAAAAATGGACCCTGACATGGAAAACCTGGTTAGTATTAAAATAAGAGACATGGTCAACAAATCCTTAATTACTTTCGTTAAATCTGCAAAACAGTACTGAAATATGTGACTTGATCCATTCAAGAATGTGCAAGGTGCTTCAGAGTATATAGTAAGTTTAGATTTGAACATGAACAGTTATGCATTTGAAACTATAAACCCAGAAAGTATAAACCCTTTTAATTGTCTGATTTAATCCATATTGAAGCATAAAAAGCTATTTTTAAAAGTCCTCTTTGGAGGAGACAGAACCTTTGTATAATAATAGGACTTTTAGAGAATATTCTCTTTAAGAAGCCAAAGATATATAAAGAGATCAAATAGAAGCAGTGAAATTATTTATAAAGCCCCATCAATTGGTGAAGACATGAGAGGATTGCTTCCTTCAGACTTAGTCTAATTCACTTTATTCAAGTTCCTATAAGTTTCAAATAGTGGAAGAGTGTCTCTGAGTAGAGGAACTTGGTTGTGGAGGAGGGGAAGATATTTCTAACAAAATATCCATCACATATGCAATTTTCAGTTCCTCTTTAAACATGGCAAAAAAAAAAAAGGTGATAATGGTACTAAAGGTTAAAGTATCCATTACATAACTATAATTGTAGGCCTACCTCAAAGAGATTGCTGGTCTGGTTCCCAACCACCACAATAAAGCAAGTTGTAATTTTTTTTTTTTCTGGTGGAGGGTCTTTCCTTCAATTTGTAAAGAATGCAACATCTGAGAAGCACACTAAAGGGAGCACAATAAAATGAAGTGTGCCTGCATTTAGTTTGAAAGTTAAGAGCATAATGGAGCCAGTTTAAGAACTATCAATTAATGAAAAGGGTTTATGAATGGTTGAAATAGCTCAATGAACAAAGTTCTTAACAAGAAACCTTGGGCATTAATAAGCTGTCTAATCTTAGCCATCTCACTAAAAGTAATAGCTCATACTTCATGAGTGCTTTATATCCACCAGAAACTGTGCTGTGTGGTGTCCAGGCACTATTTCATTGTGCCCATTTTAAAGAACTGAGGATTGGGAGAGTTATGAACTTGCTTGAGGTCATAAAACTGGGAAACTGATTCAAACCCAGAGAATCTAACTGCAGAGTCCTAATTCTTACCCACAATACTATACTAATTGTACTAGCCTTAGTCTCCTCACATGAAAAGTGAGGAGTGGATATTAAGATTGAGTCCAGTTGGAATTCTGTGGTTCTATGACAATTACAGAAGCATATTCCTTAGTGGTTTGTGTTTTTGGTAGCGATAGGGATTGGCACCTTTCCCTAAAAAGGAACGCCCTTGGAGTATATGCTAACATTAACCACTCTATCTGGTCCTTGCTTCTCTGCACACATAGTAGTGAAGCTAGTTGGGGAAACAAGTCTACTATCCATAAGCATGCACCATCCCGATCAGTTCGCCACCTCCCGGCAAAGTTCTGGCTGCCCTGGGCTTTCTCTTCAGTGCTTGCCAGAGTAAATGTTGAGGGACTGGATAAATATCCCACAGCCTCTGCTGGAAAGAGCTTGAAATTGGATACCACTGTCTTAATGTTCTCCACAAATCTTCCGAATGTAACATCCACAGACCATAAGCTCCACAAGTATTGAGACAACATCAGACTTGCTCACTACTGTATCCTTTGCAACTTGAACTGTTTGCATATAGTAACTGCTCAACACAAGTGCTGTTCTTACTGCGGTTACTGGATTTACCCCTAAAAGGGGTAAAATATATGATTAAAGGCAAGGTCGTGCTATTTGTTTCCTCTTCTCCATGGTCTTTTGTTCAAATAGCCAACCTAAACTGAATGTTGTTAAGTGCTAGGTACTGTGATAAAAACATGCCTGTCCTTAAGAAGAATGAATCTAGTTGAAGAAATATATAAAGTATTAATACAACAAATATCTACTAGGCACCTCCTATGTGCTATCACTGAGTTAGGTATAAAGAACTATGGCTAGCAGTTGCCTTAGGACACCCCGCAATACAGGAAGGGGTGCTATGAGTGAGCTACATAAAGGAAAGTGTACGAAGTAGAGGGCATTAAATGGATGTAGAAGGCTACACAATGTTAAAAGCAGAGAGAAGGCCGAGTTTCACAAGTCCTCAGCTATATCACACAGGTATGTTGTGATCAATTCTAGCATTTGTGGCAAGTTTTTAGTAATAGCATGTATTTTCAATGGGAAGAAAAATATACACACTGTGATTTGCTGTGATCCTTGTAAAAGTAATCCAGAAATATCTGTTAAAAATTTAAACATACACATTGGCCAGTGTGCTCAGTGGTTGAATGTCAACCTATGAATCAAGAGGTCACGGTTTGATTCCTGTTCAGGGTACATGCCCAAGTTGTGGGTTCAATCCCCAGTAGGGGGCATGCAGGAAGCAGTTGATCAACGATTCTCACAATTGATGTTTCTCTCTCTCTCTCCCTCTCCCTTCCTCTCTAAAATAAAAAAATAAATAAAAATAAAAATTTTAAATATACATACCCTTGACTCAGCAACTTTAGAGAATATGCTTAGAAACACAAGCTGTTATCTGCCAGGATACACAGAAAAGGTTGTTTATTGGGGCCTTGTTTGTAGTGGCAAAAATCATTAAACTACCTGAATGGAATATTGTACAACTATTAGAAAGAATGGGATCCACATCTGTTGATCTGAAAGGATGTCAGGTGTACTGTTAGGTGAGGAAATGCATGCTGAGAGAAACTGGCATGTGGCATATAATGCTCCTATTCTTATTTAAAATCAGAAAACCCAGGATACCTTATATGGGGGTGGGGATGGGGAGGGCACAGGCAGGAAGGAAAGGGAGAAAAAGGAAAGGAGAGGTGATATAAATAAATTTATGAACTTTTCTTGGTATAATTTTCCTAAAGGGAATGAACACACATTATTTTTGTAAATTTTGAAAAGGCATTTGCAAAAATAATAATGGATAAAAGCAAGTACAAAAAGACCCAATTCACAGACTATTCTTATAATCTCCCTTATACTCAGATATGCTTCCTTGCATAAAAGATAGATGAGATGGAGTTGTATAAAATTTTGCATAACCCAAATCCTTCCAGGGTTCTGGGGAATTCATGTGGCTCTTTGCTATGTGCCATTTGGCAGATGGGTGGTGCTGGAAAGACAGAAAACCACGATGTTGTGAGCAACATAACTGCAGACATTTTTTTGATTAGGGGAATAAGATGGAAAGCAGTGTTGTAAGATGACTAATCTGGCAGCGAGTGCAGAATGGATTGGGAAGGGAGAAGGGAAAAGTAAGAATACACTTGAAAGACTACTGAAGTATTCAGAGTTTGAACTAGGGTATGGCCTGTTTGTTTCTGTGATGCTATCTTCTCGGAGAACAGAAACTTCATGACCTCCCGTTCGCCAGCCCTTGTCTCTGAGCGCCCCGACCCCCATCCCCACCAAATCTTAGGGTCCTTGTGGTATCAGCTGTTTGTTCCTTATTATCCATTTTAATATTTTAATCTAGATTTCAAAGACTGGTTAGGCTCTCAAACTTAGGGTTTCTTCTTTTAAAAAATTACAAGCTAGTCACTAGTTATGTTGTTTTATTTAGGAGTTTTACTAACTTCTCTGGCTTTCACTTCTTGAGAATGTTTACCTATTTTTGAGGAATGGCTTCAACAATGATCTCTCATAGTTATGATATTCTGTCCTCTGCCTCTACCCTAGTTGACTGGACAAACTTTTCTCTCCCCGCCCCATTTTAATATTGTTTCTTAAATCTCCAGCTATTCATTCAGTATCTTTTGTGGCTGCGCCCCTTGGATGCCTTCCAGAGCCCTGTCCTTGGTCCTCCCCTCCTTTCTCCTGAACACTAAAGCAGTTAATTTTTTACATGACCTCATCTGATTTTCTTGCTTCACTAAAACTTACTTACCTTGCATTTTCTCTCTGCTGTGTACTATCTTTACCATGCGAGGTTGAATTTCCCCACCATTCTTAGAAGAGAACTTACTTTACTACCTTCTTAATTGTTGATATATATTCTATAGATAGAATAAGTAAAAAAAGAGAGATAGAATAAGTCAAATCCAAAATGTAAGTACGGTGAAGAAAGATAATTTAGAAATTCAGGCAAAAATCAGATGCCCTTCCTTTCCTTGGAATATTCAGGGATTACTCACGTACTTATCCGAAAAATGATTTCTTGCTTGAACTTCTAGATAAATCTACATAAATGCATAGACAGCTACTAGAATAATCTCAATTTTTAAACAAGTGAAAAATGTAAAGATGGAAATTTCTGCTACAAAAGGTTACTGTCCTGAGCAAGACAAATAAAACCAAACAGAGCCAAACCGCAAACTCTACCCTTCCAAGCTTTGGTTACCCTACTTTGTTCAATGGTGAAAGTTCCAGAGTTGCTCTAAGAATCTGCAAAAATCCATCCATTTCAAAGTCCTAGAGCAAACTCAAAGACTGACAACAATTAAAAATACATTTTCTTTATGTATATTTTCTGTCTGTGTGCATAAGTACTTGTCCCTCGTAAAACTGACGTCCAAGCTGGAGAAGATAGCCTGGGCTTATCACCCCTCTTATCCAACCTGCTGACATTTCCCTTCTCTTGGAAGACAGAGTGCAATCCATCCCTACATATCTTCTTGGTTTACATGTCAAGCTTGCTTATTAATATATATTCAACATGTATATATTCAGGTCTTCCTATGTGCCAGACACTCTTCTACTGGCTGGCAATAGGAGTAAGCAAGACAGACTAGATCACCAGACTCACGAAGCTTACATTCTAGCAGCAGAATAGACAAGACAGAAACAATTAGATACATGATGCAGAATGGAGGGAACAATGTGTGAAAGGGGCCATTATTTCAGAGGGAGCAGTCAGAAGGCCCCAGCAATGGAGCTGGCATTTTTAAGCGGAGACCTAAAGTAAAGTGAGAATGAGCTGGAGGAGGAATACTACAGGCAAAAACTCCTCAGGTTTGGGCTCATGCACTGGGGACCCAGAAATATCTCCTAGAGAGTAAGAAGATATTCTTAAGTGACTAGAAGGAAAAAAAAAAAAGTCTTAACACTAGCGGTGCATAACTTGAGGTTGTGCATTAAGGGTGAAAATATTGCTTTCTCCTTGTCTTGCATCACAAATGTATAGGATGACAGTTTGTACATATTAGTTTCCTTCACAGGAGACTGAGGTTTCCTGCTGGCTCAATCACAACTACGCAATCCTCATCTGATCAGCTCATACTTTCCACCTTTTTCTTCCTCTGTCTCACACTCCTTGTTACCTCCTTTTTTCATGTCAAATTGCTGAGTCAATTCCTCTGTTTCCCATTCATCCCCACACTTACCTCTATGAAGTTTCAATTATGCCTTCCTTGGGACAAGTTTAACACTCTTCAAGTGCACATTTTAAAAAGCAAATTGGGTGGGAGGTGGAACAGTTCATACAGATCAGCAGAACAGCGATTTTCAATGTTTTTCATTTCAGATGAACACATAAACTAAGCACTGAAATTTGGTGACACGCTAAAAATATTTTTTGACAACCAGATAAGAAACATCGGTATGATTTTGGTCTATTCACACCAATGGTTATTGTTGACAACAATACTGGTTACAATAACAACAGCCAACACGATCTGAGGGAAAAGAGGCCAGTGCCCCTGTCGCAATAGTCAGGTATTGCATGTTTTTAACATTCTCTCGGCACACTGGAGTGCCTCTTACGGCATGGCACGCCGGCTGAAAATCGCTGTACTGGAAGATTACCAAAGAGCTCTCTGTGATGCTGGGGACTTTGTTTTCTTTTTAATCTTCTTTATCTCTGGACTAGAAGCCCAATGCAAAAAAAATCTGTGCAAGAGGAGGCCTTCCTTCCCCCAGCTGCCGGCACCGGCTTCCTTCTGGCACCCAGGCACCCAGGATCCAGGCTTCCCTTACAGCCCCGGCTTGGTCAGGAAGGTCGTCCAGAAGGACAACTAGTGTAATGAGCATATTATGCTTTTTACATAGATTCTAACTCCATGTTTGCTGCTGATAATGCAGCTGGAAGGAACTGCGCAATCATGAGGTTAATCTCCCACCCCACCACCTCAACAAGTAATTCCTTTCTAAGAACAAGCGTTTGTCTAGCTCTCACCTGTTACCAACACAAGTTGACAGGCTGCTTACATACTTTCCAGTATTCACTTTTCCCTTTGCCTTCCCTTTTCTCTTTTAACTATGCCTGTGGTATCCCCAAAGCACTGTGCAGTCCTATTAAATGACATTATTGGTTAAAAGGGTCATGCATCTCTAGTACACTGAATTAGAGATTTCACCTATTTTCCTTGCCTTTCCTTTAAAAATCATTTTTTCCCTTTGATTGCATGTGAAATTTGGTAACTACAAACTATACCAACACAAGTCCATTGTATGTGTTTAGTTATAAGAAACATTTTCTACCTAAATGAAAACTCCATCAACCTTTATGCTAACAGAATTGGGAGATTTAAAGAGTAAAAATATAAAGACAAAGTTAGCAAGAAAGCAATTCTGCCATGCTTATAATGGCTCTGTAGCCCCTCTCCTTAGCCACGGAAAACTTGTAAGTCATTTTTGGGGGAGAAAGAATATTTGAGAAAAAAGGTTGTTTTCAGTACCAACACAGGAAACAAAGTTCTGAAGCCACAAAGAATTTCAGCACTAACAGCATGGGTTACAAAAGGTATATCCTATTTTTAGTGCCACTGCGTGTATCTTTATGATTTCAAAGTTTGTGTGGGATTCATTCCAAGTCTAGCATTTTATAAATAAATAGGACTAAATTAAAAAAAAAAAAAAAACACAGAGTAATAACAACCAAAATTTATTTTTTATTTTTTATGTCTTTAAAAAAGTTAATATTAATTTGAGAGCGTGGGAGAGAGGGAGAAATATTGATTGTCTGCCTCTTGCATGCCCCCTATTGGGGATTTAGCCCGCAATCTGAGAATGTGCCCTGCCTGGCATGGAACCTGCTACTTCTCATGCATTGGGGCAACGCTCAACCAACTGAGACACACAGGCTAGGGCCACTTCGTTTTTTAAAAGTACTTTCATTAAGATAGCAGAAAACTTCTTTTCAGATTATGAGGAATAAAATAGGAAATATGTGAAGTTTACATAATTCTTAAACTATTTTATGGGTGTAAATAATTTTAGTAGACTTGATTTGTTCTTGTCATAATGATTGTCAGACAGTTAATTCCTTGATACCTGGAGAACAGGAATGGGAAATTCAAGTATTTTGGAGATTGTTGCAGAAGTTTACGTTTATTTATATCATCACAGGCTAAGGCAAACACAGGCCCATCTTACTAGACAAAAACTAGTCTTGGGAAAAAAATCAGGTGTAGAGATGAGTAATATCTATTTTTCGTGAACTATATCAGGAAAAGGAAATATGCTGGGTTGTACTCAGTAGATTTGGCACAGAGCTTTAAAATTTTCACCTAGAATTTTTATAGTACATTTTAATTTTCAAAGTAAGCACCCATGCTGTAAGGCAGAAATGCTGGCTGTTTTTACTATTTTACAGAAGCTGAAACGACAGAAAGCAATAAATGGTTACACAAATATATGCAGGAGGGCAGAGGTGTGATCCTGTTTCTCCTCTAAATATTTAAAGATTCAATGATGACAAAAATTTTAAAGATCTAGGAGGAATTTCTATCACAATATTAGATTATATTTCCCTACAAAACAGTGTTAACTTTCCCTGATTTTTCTTTTTTTCTCTTTAAATGTCTCACCTGTAAAAAGAAGTTAAATAAGGGCTGATTCTGTAATACGCAGATACTGACAGAATCAAAAACATAGAAAATAGAATTAAAAACCTTTATAGGGCTGTTAAGAGGTTTAAATGAGATGAATGCATACAAAGTCCTCTGCTGCCACATAATTATTATGTTCAATATTATTAGAAAAAGAGAGTAAAAATATACTAAATGAATGTGAATACTGTATATTTTTAAAAATCTAAACTAGTTATTTGATAAACCCCTACCTAATCTGTATCATGTTTCAGGTCTCTAGAACT
>PVJN01036950.1:0-21201 GCA_004026805.1 Lasiurus borealis | reverse complement strand
GGGCATTTCTTGCCCCGCCACAGAGGCAGATGGGAGCTGGGGGCCTAGACTTGGAAGCCTGGCACCCGTCCTTCTGAAACCCTAGATAGAAGCCAGGGCCTACCCATCAGCACCGCACCCCTTTTTCTTCCTTATCCCTGTCACTGGGGCCTCGTGTCCTACTTGCTCCCTAAGAAGCCACCCCAGGGAGGAAAAAGTTGGAATTTTTCTGCTTCCTGGGCCATCAGACTGGGAAGTCAATTTCGTTCTAATTGGCCTTGAGATGGGAAACTGAGTCAGAGGACGACCCCAATCCGAGTCCCAGGGTGAGTCCAGCAGAGTTGGGGCTGTGATCCCTGACTTTCTTTTTTTTTAATATATTTTATTGATTTTTTACAGAGAGGAAGGGAGAGAGATAGAAAGTCAGAAACATAGATGAGAGAGAGACATCGATCAGCCGCCTCCTGCACGCCCCACAGTGGAGATGTGCCCGCAAGCAAGGTACATGCACCCAACCGGAATCGAACCTGGGACCTTTCAGTCCACAGACTGACGCTCTATCCACTGAGCCAAACCGGTCTCGGCTGATCCCTGACTTTTACTTCCAACACCAGACCACCGGGTCGAAGAGGCCCTAGAAAAGTCTCCGGGACCTGGGCTGAGAGCCAAGATCTGCACCTTCTGGAGGTGAGGCCAGATTGGCCAGCAGCAGAGGGGAGATGAGGCTCTTCCAAGGCAGCCCCAGGCCTCTGTGAGATGAGACCACAGGGGAGAGGGAGGTGGGGGGAGGCACTGAGGCCAAGACTGCTCTCTCTGTGGTCTCAGCCAATTACCCAGGAGCCCCCGATCCCCAGGGCCCCCTCACTGGGAGCAGTGCTCATCGCCTCCGGCCCAAGCGGATCCCCCTTTATCAGCCCCCCTGGCACCAGCCTGTCTGAGCCTCCCCCACCTCTGACGCCCAGGACGTTTGTTTTGGTATCCGTGGTGACTGTGGTCAGAGCATAATTGGGGTTGAAACACCCCTTCGGACCCCCTGAAGGATAAACAAGCTGGGCTGGGCAGCCCTGGAACTGACGTGAGGACAGACATGAGGACAGCGGGTCCAAGGAAGCCAGGCAAGCTGGGTGTGGAAGGGCTGGCAGGGAGGGAAGCGAGACCAGGTGGATGGAGAGGGAGGAGGCCAACAGGGTATACCCGCTTCCGGCGCAGCTGCCGCCAGGAAGTCATCGCTCTGATGCCAACCAGGAAGCCTTCCCATCCGGCCACCCTGTGGCTGCCCTCTGGAAGCTTAGGTCTAACAGGACATGCCCCTGGCTCTGGGGAAGTCTCACTTTAAGAAGCTCATTCACAGATCCATTCCCTGAACCCAACCTCCACGCCTGCAATGCAGTGGGTCTCTAGGCCCAAGTGTCACACTAGAGAAATACTGGTCTCCATTGAGCCTGAGAGAAGGAGACAGGGCCCTGCTTGGAACGAGGAGTTGCCAGCAGGTCACCAAGGTCCTGGAGCAAGGAGGGACCTGCCAGGATCCTAGCTGATTAATACCTGCAGAAAGCTGGGGGAGGGGTTCACAGTAAGGACACCTGGCCAAGCACTGCCAAGGAGACGGATGTTCCCGTTGTTTTCCTAGGATCCCAGTGGAGGCAGCTGGGACGAAAGGAGGCTTGGCTGTCCTTCAGGGCCAGGTTCTGGAGCCAACTCCACCCTTGGGACTCAGGGCATTTAAAGGGCCAGAGTCCTGAATGGAAGGCGGAAGCTTAGATGCAGGTGGTAACACAACGCAATGCAGTGCTCTGGCCAGCCTTAGTAGATGGCATAAGACCGTACCCGCAAGATGCAGGTGGGGTGAGAGGCTTGGAGCAGGGTGCAGCGGGAGATCTCTGGCAAGCCCAGTGTTGAAGCCATGGGTCTCGTGAATCTTAGGACCCATCTGCGTCTCTGGGCAGCTCTAGGTGAAGGAGGGAAGGAATGCGGGGAGACAGAGGTCTTTGAGAAAATGGGTCCAAGCAACTCACAGGCTGTAGGTTTGAAGGATTAGACTCCAGGATCAGGGAGCACTCTAGATGCTGGCAGCTGGGCTTTGCTGGACCCCCACTGACCACATTACACCAGCAGCTCTTGGACTCCCAGCCAAGACACGGGGTAGGGAAGTGAAGGCCCTGTGCCTGGGAAGGAGAGCCTTGGCCGGGCCAGAGAAGATGGGACTGACTGCACCCTCCCGCACCAGAGTCCCTCTGCCACACACACTTCCTGGGCCCCAGCTCTTCTCTCGCGACCCTCCCTTCTGAGATTGGCACCACGTGTGGTTTGATGTGTGAAATGGGTCCTGTCTTTTGGTTCCACTAAGGCTAAGGCCTCTTTACCTCAGCAAGACTCTCCCATCTCCACCTCGTCCCCATCACTCTCCTCCTTTCCAAAGACACTTACCCAAGTGCAGTCTCCCGCCTCTTGGAGCTGCTGTGCTGGGCTTTAGGTCTGCCATCTGGTGGACATTGTCATAACTACTACCTCCACCTTCTGAGGCCCTGGCCATCTCAGAGGCGTGGCCAGAGAGAGCAGCGCAGACCTCAGAGTAGGACAGAGCCCGGGCAAGGCAGGTCTCCAAGGCCCATGGACACGCCCACATCCTGCTTCCTGGGATGAGGAACTCCCTAAAGCTGGGCTTGATTGGCTGGGGAAGTTCTCAGGTGTTAGTCAGGAACCTCCGTTTAAAGGTTCCTTCTGCTCGACCTCCCCCCAACACCCCCCCACACACACACTTTGCCTTAGGAAGTCCAGGGGCCACCCAATACCCCCCATTCTGTTCTGTTTCTCCTGTCCACAATAGAGAGATCTCCACAGCCAAAGTCCTATTTTCTGGAGCTTGAAAAATTCCTGCACATGCTCCTAGGAGGTACAGATACTCGGGAATGGGGTCCCTCCCCCTACCATCCCCCCTATCTCCTTGCCTGGGGCTCCAGGCCTGGGCCAGACCAGTGAACACCCACAGGCCAGCAGGGACCCAGAGGGTCTGAGGACCCACCTCAGAGGAGGAAGAATGGAAGCCTCATTACAAGATTCCTCCATGCGCAGGCGATGGTGAATAATTTATGTACGAGGCGGAAAAGACAATAAATCAGCAGCAATGATTAACATGAGCTGTTTTACGTGTGAGAAAGATCTATGGCAGGAGGCTGCCAGCTTGCTGGTGATTAATGCTGCTGTTTGCGCTGGCTTCTGTGCCTTTATATTCAATTACGGGCCCGGAGTGTGTGTGGGGTCCTGGGGATGGCACGGGGAGACAGGGAGCCCAGGAAGGGGACAGTTGATGCCTAGGACCAAGGCTGCAGTGAAACAGGTGGCAGCCGATCCCTGCGGGCACCCTTACTGATGAGAGGGTTCAGTTAGTGGGATGGAGCAGTGGCTGTTTCTGTAATGGAAGTCACTTTGTGTCTGGAGTCATGTCTAAATACTAGCCAAGGGGGCGTGCTGGGAAGGGGCACAGATGAAAGGAGGTGTCCCTTCCAGAGTCAGATGTTGGGTTTCTCACCTCATGAGCGAAGTAACACCAACCAGCCAGCTCGGGTGTGGGTGGTGGTTAATGCTGTAAAAAGTTACTTGTCAGCAGCAGAGCCAGGGAGCCACGTCCTGCCTCCACATCCTCGTCAGGGGTGACAGCAGCGGGGCAGGCGGGAAGGAATGTTCTGGGTGCCCGCTTCCCCGCTGACCTAGGAAGCCCCGGGAAGGCGCCCTCCCTGGTTTCCCACACTGGGGCCTCCCGTCCTCAGCCGGCTCCAGCTGGCCCCCATCAGTGCCGGGCTTTCCAAAGACCAGTGGCGGCTTCGGGGTTAAGCGATTTCCCCTCGCCCAGCCCCTCCCAATGCTGGCTCCTATTAGCTCCTTCCTCCTCTCCTCTTCCTCCGCCTCCTCCTCCTCCTCTGCCTCCTCCTGCTCCTCTTCAGTGAGCTCTGTACAATGTAGCCCCCACCCCCCTCAGGACCAGGGGTTATTGGGTGGCTCAGGGCGGGTTCGGAGTTCTTCTGGGAGCTGGGCTGCCGCACCCCCCCTTCCCCCGGCCTGCTGGGAGCCTGCGCCAAGTCATGGCACCCACACAGGCCACGGCTTCAGCATTCCAGCCCCAGGGTGGGAGGAGGTGCTGGGAGGAAAGGAGAAGGAGCATCACCTTCTTGGAGGGGTGGGTGGGATGGGGCACCAGGGGGGCTGGCAGGGACAGGCCAGAGTTTCTGGCTGGAGAGTCTCTGGTTCATCGGCCCCAAGCCCTCACTACATGCACATCCACAGTTTTGTGGGAAGGAGGTCGGTCAGAGGCTGTGTTTCCCTGTATGCGAGCCTGTGTGGATATGAGATTCTGCGTCTGCCTCCATGAGTCTCCAGGGAGTACCTGGGTCTGGGCTGTGTGTGGCTGTATGTGTCTGAGCACCTGTTGTGTCTCCGTATGAGTCTGGGTGGTGAGTATGTGAAAACACACACACACACACACACACACACTCACTCACACGTGAAGCCGCCTCACTCAGAGCCTGTCTAACCATCATTCCCCGACAACAGTCTTCCTCCGCCCCTAATCCCCTGATTGCCTGGCTCATCCCCTGGACTCCTCAGGACTCCATTAATGAGCCCTGGCCGCTCCAAGACAAGCCCCAAATTAACCCCACTGCTGACCCTGACATGGGCACCTGTAATTAGGCCCGAAGTGGCTGAGGCAGAAAAAGCCCCGGAGCTCAGAGGGGCGAGGGCCAGGCTGGGCTGGGACAGGGCGCCTAATGCCCAGGAATGCTCTCAAATCTGTGCCTGGCTCCAGGGCCCTCCGCCTGGCTCACCTCTAATTCCTCTCAAAGCCTCCCAGACAGGGCTCCGGGGGGATTACCCTGTGGGGGGCCCTGGAGGTGGGCAGGGCTGCTCTCAGGCCCACCCTGCTGGCCTGGGCTCTGGAGGCGCTATGGAAGGGGAGGCCTCAGAGCCCAGCAGCCAACCACAAGTCCTTAGCAGTCCAGAACCTATGCCCAGGATAGCAGCTGCCCAGGGAAGAGCCAGGTTTGGGCTGGTGCACGTCTCCCCAACACCCCCACCTCCATCCCCTAACCCCCCCAACCCCCGCCAAGCCAGCCCCTCTCCCTTCAACTTGTTTTGTTTGCTTTGTGCAGCATGTCCGGTAGCTCCATCCGCATTAACCCCTGACCCTGACTGTAACTCTTCCTCCCTGCTGACAACTGTGTTTACCCAGTGGTTTTCTCAGGCACAGAGCAGAGGGCTTGTCCCTTGCCCCTCTGCCTGGGCACTCCCAGGGAAAGCTGCAACCTGCCAGGAGCTTCCAGAAAAACCCAAGAGTGTGCCAGTGCAACCGATGTGACTGCGGCTGAGGGCCTGGGAGGCAGCAGCTATCCCTCTTCGGGGATGGGGTTAGATCAGTACCATCATCTCAAGGTGCAATCTGACAGGAGCTTCAAAACTTTTCAATGAAAATATCTCATTTAACCCAGTGAATCCACTTCTAGGAATTAGTCAGTGTATGCCCTGCAATTGTGCTCACATGAATACATCAAGAGTATTTATTGTAGCATTGTAAGCGCTGAAGGACAGAAACATTCCAGGTGTCTATCTGGAGTACTAGCTAAATAATGAAAATATGGCCATACACTGGAACTCGATGCAGCATTCAAAGGAACAGTCTGCATGTTCCCATCGAGAATGATCTTCAAGGTATAAGGATAGCAAGGTGCAGATAAAAAGCAAGGTACAGAATGTGCCATCTTTGGGGGAGGGAGAAAGGAAATATGCAAACCAGCATTCACATATCTTTGAAAATATCTTTTTAAAATCTTCAAGAAGTAACATGATGGCCTATGAAGAGGAACTGAGGGCAGGAGTGGAAGGGAGACAAAGTTTTACTGTCATACACTTATGACTTTTTCTTTTTTTGGTTAATCCTCAGCAAAGAATATTTTTTCATTGATTTTTAGAGAGGGTGGAAAGAAGAGAGACAGAGAGAGAGAGAGAAACATCGATGTGAGAGAGATACATTGATGGGTTGCCTCCCACACAGGCACTGACCAGAGCTGGGGATCAATCCTGCAACTAAAGTACATGTCCTTGACTGGAATCAAACCAGGGACCCTTCAGTCTGCAGGCCAACACTCTATCCACTGAGCCAAACTGGCTAGGGCTTTCTGGCTTTTTTTGAACTTTGTACATACTTTACTTTTCAAAATAAACAAAGTTATTATACATACAAATGTAAGTAAAATGCAAATATCCTAGATTTCCAGAAATCTAGCCTATAGAAATACAAAAGTAAACCAAAATTATACAAGGACTAATGGCCCAATGCATGGATTCATGCACATTAAAAGGAAATTTATTAGAAGAAATATTTTAATATCGCTCTTCACCCTTTCTCTATAATAGAAGTGCCAACCAAATTCATGATCGACAATGACACATCAAAACAC
This sequence comes from Lasiurus borealis, assembly GCA_004026805.1. Classification (NCBI taxonomy): domain Eukaryota; kingdom Metazoa; phylum Chordata; class Mammalia; order Chiroptera; family Vespertilionidae; genus Lasiurus; species Lasiurus borealis. The sequence continues at coordinate 14,773 of PVJN01036950.1, read as the reverse complement.
ACGCGTGCGATTGGCGACAGCAAGAGCTTTATATGTATCATGCATTTGCAAGTCAATGTTTATTTTTAAATTGCCAATGCACATCATATGTACCGGCAGGTTGGTGGGTTGGACGGTCGGACGGATATATGGCTGGTCACGTTTATAAATATAGACTAGAGGCCCGATGCACAAAATCTATGCAAGGGGCTGGGTCCCCACCCCTGCCATGGCCACCTCCTCTGCCTTGGCCCCCACCCACTGTGGCAGCCACCTCGGCTCTCACAGCCCCAGTTTCATCTGGAAGGTCATCCAGAAGGACATCTGGTCTAATTAACATATTGTACTTTTATTATTATAAATAGTCTATTGTTTAAATGCCATACATTGGAAACAAATGTCCAACAGTAGATAACTGTTTAAGTAAATGATGGTGTATTCAGGCTATAGAAAACCGAGTGGTCATACAAAAATAGATCCACATGTACCGGCATAGAAACACTACAAAGCAAATGTAAGAGAAAAAGCAAACTGCAAAACCATACAAAAATATCATTCCATTTGTATAAAAAAGAAGGAAGAAAAAAGAAAAACTATATTTCTTTGGATATATATATATATATATATATATATATATATTACATAAATGTAACCTCCAAACTGGAAAATAGAACATTAAATTGATGACAGAGGGGGAAATGGGATGGGGAGGTCCACTCTACATGTGTCTAGATATAGAAGACTTCAAGCATTTTTTGTATCATTACAAAATGAAATAAATTCAAGGTTGAAAAACAACAATGGCACCATAGTCACCCATCTACTTTCCTCCCAGCGCATTGGCTTCTGGAACCGGCAAGACCACGCTGTTATTATCCTCATGTTACAGAAGGGGAAACTGAGGCTGAGAGAGGCTATGCAGCTTTCCTAGGGTCACACAGCAAACCCAAACCCAAAAACTCATAACTTGTTCATGCCATCCCTCCTTGGAAGTGCCATATCTTCTGGAGGTGTTCTGAGTCCCTTCAAGGGTGTGGAGCTCTGGGCTGGGGTTAATAAATTCCCCCTGGACTCCTACATACAGCACATAGGGAACCTCCTTCCATGTCTGTTCACCTCACCCCCTCCAGCCCCCGGAGGACCTGCTGGCAAGCCCAGCCAGGGGTGGGCTCTAGAAACTGGTGCAGCTCCCAGCCCTGGCATAGCTGCCAGCTTCCCCATCACCTGCTCCTGTTCTGGCTCCTTCCACCAGTGAGAGCTCAGTACCCATTCCCTGCCAACACCCACCCCCCCAACACAGAGCACCCCCTTAATTACACTTAATGGCAAAGACCATAAGAGCTTTATTAACTTTATTATGGACCCAATTAGCAGCTAATGCCCCATGACTACTGTCCCCTCCCCCCCAATAATCCCATTAAACATAATTAAGCAGCCTTCCCCCTCCCTGGCTGGATAGGGGCCGAGGGGACAAGGAAATCCATCTTCCTGGGCCTTATTCTGCCCCCTCAGGCCCTTTGGACATCAGCTCAGGCCTGGAGGTTCCCGGGGACCGGGGCTGAGTGTGCAAAGACGGAGATTAATCAGCCAGTGTTTTGATGCCAGCTATTGAGCCCTCACACACATTACATACAAGGGCACAGACACATGCCCTCAGATATAGACACAGCTTGGTCTGTGTCCAAATACTCCTTTCTTGAAACAGATGTGGAAACACACAACCCTGGAGCACAACCTGGTCCCGCATGCAGACCCTCCCAGCCTTGTTCAAGAGCTCCTCAGAGCCAGGATGTCCCAGTCCAGGCCTCTGCCCTGGCCTCTCACACAGTGAGAGATGGGGAGTTGGGAGACTGAAGACAAGGAGGGAGTGTCTCCCCTGAATCCTGTACCTTCACCACACGCCAGGCTCCTCCCCCGCTTTGGCTGATGGTTTCAGATATTTATTCAGCACCCACAAAGTACAGTGCCATGTTTAGGCATCGTGCAAGGCCCTCTCTGCCATCCCACATAAGCATCATCGCGACCTAAGAAAGCAGGCATTATTTTTCCCACTTTACAGATGAAGTAACCGAGGTTCAGAAAGATGGCCAGGTTCTGAAACAGGTGTTCTACAGGATTTGCCTGTGAAAATCTCTCCTTCCCCAGCAAAGCACCTGAGATCCTGGAGAGAATTTTCTGTTGCCTAAAGGTGGAAAACGATGGCATAGAGAAGATTTGAGGGACCATTGAGGTGATGACGATAAGACAGTCCCTGGGGTCTGATTCCATGTGGACCTTGATGGGGTAAAAGGACTAGAGACCAGAGAACACCCCCATCCCGACAGCCACAAGAAGGCCTGAGTTACTAGATACCCATCCCCAGATCCAGGATCTGGCATGAACGAGAAGACTGGTGGGAGGGGACGAAGAGTGTGTGAGAGCCACCACAACAGCAAAATCCTCAGCTACCTCAGTGATTGAACCTGAAGATTCTGGTCCTTGAGGGTCTATGCTAGGGGTCTCTGTCCATCCTCCTTCCAAGCCAAGAACTGCTTCCAGATGGGGTGGGGGAGACACATGAATTCTTCAGGGACTTAGTCCCTCCACTGAGCCTTGGCTCTGGAGAAGGAGGAAGGAGTAAACTGGAGACTGACAGGGGAGAATCAATGACTGCCCTGAGCAAGAGGGCGGGGGCTCAGGAAGACAGACCCTTGAACCTTTGTCCGGAAACAGGCTCCCTGGGCCTGCTCCCCCTCCCCTAGGCTGACCCAGCCTGGAAGCAGCCACTTGAAATGGGTCCCAGGGAGCCTGGGAGAGGGGCTGGCCTGGCTCCAGCCTCCTACTCCCGACACCCCAGCCAGGCCCACCCCCCCAACCCACCACGGGCCCAGCCCCAGCTGGGATCAGGAGGTGAGCGGGAGAGCTGTCTCTCTAGACCCATCCAAGCCTGGATTGCTTCCTTCCCTGACACACACCCAGCAGGACAACCCTTCAACTGTTCCATCCCTGGGGGGAGGGGAGGATGTGTGTCAGTCAGCACCCTTTTCTTTCCCAAAGGCCATGGGACTTGAGGAGGGGGCAAATCCTACTCCTTGGGGTTACTCTAGGGCAGGGCACTGGGGAACTTTCCCCGGGTGGGGTCCATATTCTTCCCTTTGCCCTGGATGAGAGTGCCCTGACCCCAAGCCGCCATCCTACTCTCTGAACAAACAGTACCACCCTCCCCACCCTCCTCACACTCAGCAGGATCAGGTGCCCAGGTAACGTCAGCTAGAGATTTCCAGAACGAGCCAACCAGGAACACAGGGAAAACTTGGTGGGAATGGGGTCAGGGAGGAGGGCAAGTAAAATTTGGGGATCAGTTGCTTGTGCTGAGGCTCTGGGTAAGGGGCTGGTATCGGCTTTACTGTTTCCTGGCTGTGTGAGCGTAAGCAAGTCCCCCAACCTCTCTGAACTTCAACTTTTCACCTGTAAAATAGAACCTACTACCTAGGCCTCTTTGTGAACATTAAAGTTGAAACATACATAAAATACTTAGCAAGTATCTGAAGATATTTAGAATGCAATAAGTGAGGGTTGTTGTGTTGTCTGCAGGGATGGGGTTGTCCCTAGACTGGTAGTAATAATAATAACTAATCATAGAAAACACTGTTAGAGCATTATAGGGACCGATCTGTGCCTGGTTCTGACTCAGAAAGAAGGAGCAGATTCAAGTCTCCTCACCTCAGCCCTCCAGGAGCTCACCCTGGCTTGACAAGTCACAGGGCTGATTCAGTCCTGGCTCACTACCACAGTCCCCATCACATCTTCCTTACGTGCCCCTCTCCCCTCCCCCCACCCCACCCCCACCCCCCACACTCTGTTCCTTCTTCTCCCTTCCTTTCCCTGGAGCAAGGAGGAAGAAGCAGATATCAGAGTTTGAAGGGTGTGAAAATTAGCTGGAGCCAGAGAGGTGTCAACTTCAAGGTACTGCCCCATCTCCATTCCTTTCCTGCCCAAGGGGTGATGTTTCCACAAGTCTCTGCACGGAGACCCCCGCCCCACCCCCAGGTGTGGACTGACACTGTCAGGTGAGGAGGAGAGGGAGCAGGAGAGGAGACGGCTTGCCAGGAAGAGCAGCTGCCCCAGCCCAGGGGCCTGGACCGGGGGTGGGGCCTCTACCCATCCACCCAGTGGTCAGATCGCAGGCCAGGGCAGGAAGGGGCCAGAGCTGAAGGTGTCAGGGGCTCAGCCCACTGGTGGGGGGACAACTCTTTTCCCAGGAGGCAAGAGGACATTGCTCTTGATCTCAGAACACTTCTCAGTCCTCTGGCCTGTCTGAAGGTCTTGTTGCTCCCTGCCTCAATTTCCCCACCTCTCAGAGAGGACCCGGCTAACCCTGTGAGCCGCCCTGCTTTCTGGGAGTGGTCAAACTGAGCAATATGGGCGGGAACTCCGGGCGAGAAGGGCCTGGCAGAGGAGCCCGTCCCCTCATCCTGTCTCTGTCATCGTTAACAGACACAATTATTATTATTTGGAGAGATGGGCCAGAGGTGGTCAGGGACCTGGTTGGGGTGAATGAAATGAAAAACTCCTCGGTATGTGCCGTCTCGCCAGGTTAATACTCCTGCCTGTCGGACTGACAGCTGCAAGATTGATTACCCAGGCCTCCCGCTCTTTATAACTCGATCAGTCGAATTAATCTCTGGCTGTCGGCCCATCTGATGCCTGAATCACAAATTTAATTTGGAAGTACACAGCTCCTCCCCCATCCTGTCTCCTCCTTTCTCCAGCCCACCTTCCTCCGCAGTCCATCCTGTCTCCTCCTTCCTTTTCCTCCCCTTTCTCCCCACTTCTCTTGCTTCCTGGTTTCCTGTTCCTCCTGCTCCTGCTTCCTACTCCACCTCTCGAGCCCCTCAAGGGGGCAGTGTGTGGAGGAGGAGGAGGAGGGAGAAGGGAGTCGGCAGCCCCTCTGCCCAGGCCAGGAGAGGGTCATGTTTACCCCCACTGGGCAGGGTGCCCACTCCGCCATGCTCCACCCCAAATGAAGGAGGAGGCTTAGCTGACACTAAGTAAGACATATTAATGTACTAAAGACTTAATGAAGTTGGGGGGGGGGTGCGAGGGGTGGAAAGTGCTTGCTTTATTAGTTTATGGCCGATTAATGGGGACGCCATTACTGTGATGGAGATGGATTGCTGCTGTCAGCAGCCCGGGCTGAGGGCCGGCGGCTGCTCCTTTCCCCGGGAGGTGGGTGCCCGAACAGAGTCAGAGAGAACTTTATTAGACGCGCCTATAGGATCCCGCCTGGGGAGCCCTGAGGCCAGGCTGCAGGGATGGGGGTGGGGCTCGAGTCTGTGCTTTGGGAGGGAATTCCAAGGGGTCAGGGTCTGGGTACACGCATCAGATGAGAACCCACTCACCCAAAGGCACTGGAGCAGGGAGGTGGCCTGGCTCTGGACTTGCGCACTCGGGGACTCCATAAGGTCCCTGAGGGAAGGGGGAGGAGGATGTTAATAGGACCGAATGGCCAGGATGCACTGGGTCTACCTGAGACCCTTCCCAGGAAAGGGAGTGAAAAGCAAGGGAAGTGAGCCCTACTCCTCCCGTGCTTCCTCAGAGGGGACGGTGCACAGAGATCCCAGGTCCACTAGCAGAGGACCGGAGCATCCATCACACGCAGCAGTCTGCCCTAACGAGCCAGACACCTCACCCCATATCTCCTGATGGAAAGGAGGGAAAAGCCACGTGCCTCAACTACCTGTCAAGCAGCCAGTGGAAAGCCATGAAATGGAGAACCGGGTGACTTAGGGGTAAGCAATGGGGAGTGGAGGAAGATACTACCCAACCTCTAGGCTTTCGTAGGCCTGGGGAGCAGGGCCAGTTACCAGACACGCTGACCTAGACACACCCTCAGAGACGTCCCCCTCGGCTCAGCTCCTCAGCTCCTCAGCTCCACAACCCCAGACCTGTCTTGCTCCGATGAAGAGTGAGAACTAAGATCTGGATCTAACACAGCTCTACCCCAAGGGGCCACTTTCTATTTGGAAGATTCCAGATACCCAGGGTCTTCTATGAGCTCATATCTTTTAGGAGTATATGACATTTAATATGGCCTTTGGGTGCAGGAACATTAAACTTGAAGAATTTTTAAATTATTTATCAAGTGATGTTCAAATTAAGTATGCCCAGCCCCTTTCCAACCCCTCTCCAACTCCTCTGTCCTGAGCCCCGCCAATTCTGTCCCCCACAACCCCAACCAGTCCCTGAGAAGAATCAGGGATGAAAAGAGATTTCCAGAATGGGCTCAGAATCAGACTGTTTGCCAAAGTACATGGTACTAAAAATAGATTTTTGTATTTTGACACAAGTTAGGACAAATAATTGGCAAAATGACTGAGTCAAAATGTCCTATTCAGTCCCTTTGTCCTTCTTCCCACTGCATGTGTGATTCCATGTTGGTGCATGTGCCCAGCTCTGTAGGCCACACCCCATGTCTGAGCGCCAGCCCTGGGTGAGTGTGTTGGGTGTCCATACGCTCTTCCAGGGCCTGCATCTGCGTGTGTTGGGTGTCATTCTGCATCACAGTGTGGACACTCCTTCCTGGGGCACCAAGGTTGCCACTGCGTGCCTGCTCAGGCCAATGGCCAACCATGAGTTCAGGGGTCACCACCCAGGCTCACTCCCCCAGGTAGGAGCTACCTGCTCCGCCTAACTGGGAAATAAATACCCTGTTTCTTAGAGTAATTTAATTATTGGCTCCTGCGGACTAGTGGGTAATTAAATTCTGTAGCTCCCAAAGTAATTAATTGCTATGCAAATAGTAATGCCCTCTGCTTTAGAGAGGAGGATCTCGGCCTGGGTTTGCCCTACAATTAGAAGCTAATAATTACCCTGTCAGTTCCCAGCTTCTGCCAGGTAATTACCTGCTGAAGCCCCACTGGTCACTGAGGGCCATTCCCATCACCTGCTGCTGTGGCTCTGAGTCTGGTGGCCCCAACAGCCAGAGCAGGGCATCCCTGGAGCTGGTTGATCTTGAGATCCCCCATCCTGCAACACATCCACAAACCCTAGTAGCCCCATAGATACACCCTTACTTCCAACCAAGAACTAAGGATGGACCCTCCCTGCCTCCTCCTTTGCTAAGAGAAACAGAGCCTAGGTGTGTAAATTCCTGTTACGTAGGCTTAACTAACCTACACCGAGAGATTCCTAGCTGGTGGGAACTTTCCTAAAGACTATCTAACAGTTAATCTTCACAAAAATCATTTTCACCACGTGATTCTTTTTTTATGTGTCAACTAATGGAAGCAATGAGAATGAAAGAGAGGGCAGCAGCCACTTTGAAGCAAACACACACCTTCTCCCAGTTATGCAAACAAACACTAGGTCTTGCTGTAAAGGGATTTTGAAGATGCAATTCAAGTCCCTAATCTGTTGAGTTTAAACTAGGGAGATTACCCTCTGTGGGCCTGACCTAACCAGGTGAGCCCTTAACAGGGACTGAGCTCTTCCTAATGATGGAGACTGCAAACAGCAGCTGGGTCTACCGTTGCTCTTCCTTCTTTAGATCTTCCCTTCCTGACTGCCTGTGGGCCACAACTTTGCCAGTGCCCAGGGGTCCAGCTGATCTTTCCCTCTGGATGGCCTGACCTACAGATTTGGGACTTGCTTAGCCAACCTCCACAACTGCGTAAGCCAATTCCTTAGAATAAACCTCTATTCTGGGTTCTCTGCCTGACTTATACACCCCTTTTTAGAGACAAGGAAACTGGAATCAGATACAAAACAGTGGCTGGCCACTGTAAGTGAGAAATCAAGATTTGAATCGGGCCCCCGATAATGTTACCACCTCCCATTCAGCAGCAGGATGTGGCTCCAGGTCCCAAGTTCCAGGTAGATCAGACCTGTCTCTAAGTGAGAAGGCTATTATGGATTCTCATCTCTTAGGACTCCCAAATATCAGCTTCTTTTTCATATTTTATCGGGATCTTGTCCTCCTCTCCCCCATCAGCTCCCAGCCCTCTGTCTCAGGATCTGGATGCTCTCTCTGGTTCCTTCCTGAGGATGTGGGGCCGAGAATGGCAGCCCCTGTGTGCTTCTGGGCACTGGTCTTTGCCCCACTACCAGGATGGATGAGAGAAAGATGGCATCAGGCAAACCAGAGGTAATAAACAAGTTTCCCAAACTTTACATGGGGATTTGGGCAGGAACTGCAGGGAAATGTTCAAGAGATAAAGGTCACTTGCTATCAGTGAGGTCTTATCCATTTGGGAGAAGCCAACCTGGAGAAGTTCCTTAACTCCACTCCTTGGTTTCACCAGCCTGGTACCCCACTGTAGAAGGAAAGCAATGGTGCCTCCTAGTTTGGAATCTGAACCTTGCCTTCTATTCCCAATTTCTGCTTCTCATTTGCTGTAGGAAGTGGTAGGAGGCATGCTCCTAGGAGCCTGTGCCCTCATTAGGATGCATTTTCTCACCTCTTTGCTAGAGATTCTAGGACAAAGCTGTCTGATTACTTATAAGTTAGCACTCTTCAGAGAGCAGTCTAGAGGTGGGAGCCATGCCTTCCCCATTAGACTGAGGATTTCTAAAAGCAAGGGACCATGTATCTCCTCTCTAAACAGGAACTCCCAAAACAATTTATATTCCCCCTCAGTGCCAGCCTCAAGATCTGTAAACATGAGGGAAAAAGAGAGAGAGAAAGAGAGAGAGAGAGAGAGAGAGAGAGGGAAGAAAGAAAAAGAAAGAAAGAAAGAAAGAAAGAAAGAAAGAAAGAAAGAATCTATGAATAGCTTAGTAGGACCAGTGGCCTCAGAGCATGCCAGGAGCTGCCAGGCACCCGCTACATAATCTGGCCTCCTGTCTCGGCTGGTACAGTTACTACTCCACTGACAGCTCTTTAGAATCCATTCAGAGTTTTGGCCTGCTATAATCTCTGCATGATGAATATTTCCCCTAATGAACTGATGGGAATTGGATTAGGCTGGAATGCCGTGTGCTTAGATTCTAGCTGATTAAACCCCCATCTGTGCAAGGCCTGCCTGTGAACAACTCGTTACATGTACTATTTTGAAGGAGGAAAAAAATGAAGTTGGTATTCAAGTTTTGCAAAGGATCGGGAGGAAAAGTGGAAGGAAAATGTCCGTCCAAACTTTTGTCAGAGTCTGTTTGCTTTAAATCTGACCAGGCCAGCACTCACCACCGTAGGGTACCCTTGCTTCCCCCTATTCAGGCCAAGTTTACCCCAGGGCTCGGGTGCCTGCACCTTTACTCAGCGGCCCTGCCCAGGTTCTCAGAGACCACACCTACCTGTCTGCTGCAAGGAGCATAGATTGGACAGGAATTTGCTTTGGGGAAAGGCAGGAAGGAGATGAGTTAATAGTGGGAGAAGTCAGACCTGTGGATTTGGTTCTCATTATACGAGGCTCCAGTTCTTTGTTTCATTCTAAAATCACCCAATCTTCTTCAAAGGAAATTACAAGGAGTTTGGAGCTCCGTCCAAGGCACAGACTCTGGGTTATTCCAAGAGCCTTTGTTGGTCAGGACCAAGGATAGCACCTTCCCCAATGCAAGGATCTCCATATTGCAGGCCCCTCCACCCATTTGTTTTTCTTTCCTGCCAAAGATGTTTCTCCATTCTTTAACACCCCTTTTCTTTTCCTTCTTATCCCCTTTCTCTTATTCCTCCCTCTCTTTTTATCTTCCTCCTCTTTTAACTCCTTCCTTTATTTATGATTTATTTATTTTTGGTTTTGTAATTGATTTTTTAGAGAGAGAAACATCAATGTGAGGGAAACATCAATCAGTTGCCTCCTGTACATGACCTGACCAGAGATCAAACCTGCAGCCTAGGTACATGGCCTGATGGAGAATCAGACTCAAAACCATTTGGTGTGTGGAGCAATGCTCCAACCAACCGAGCCACTTAGCCAGGGCCCTTCTCCTTCTTAATCCTAGGAACTAGGTCTTCACTACCAAGTACTGCACCACAGGAATCCCTCAAGAAGGGTCATTTAAGCACCTCAAAGAGCCTATCGTACCCAACTTCTGCTAAAGACCTTATCGCTGTGATTGACTCTCGCCCATACCACCCAAGAACACACACATGCTGAAATCTGGTGTCTAGCAAGAAGGAAGATCAGAGTAATTGTATTTGAAAGACTAGCCAAGTGTCCTCCTCTCCAGTGGGACCAGGGTCTTCCCACCTGATTTGAGTACTCCCAGCATGACCATAGCTCTAACCTCACAGCCCTCTCCTCATCTCTCTTCTCTTCTACCCTCTCCCCTCCTCCCTACTCCTTTGCTCCTCTCCTCTCTGTCTCTATGAAAAGTGGCAGCAGCTGCTGGAGAAGGCATACCCTTCAATGAATATCAGCAATTGTAGTGACTGAGTGTCCCAGCCTTCTTTCCCAGTTAATCTAACTTGGGAAGAGTTGAGGTGTGCTCTGGCTCTGCTGCCCATGAGAGGCAGAGAATAAATAACAAGCCAGAGGCATAAACAGATGTGCAGATATATGCAGCTGGTGCTTTCCTGCCAAATTGCCGTGGACAGAATGCTGGCAAGGGGCCAGGATGCCTCCCCTCTTTTTGGAGTTTGGCCACCAGGACCCATCCAAGCTCACCATTCATTTGGCAGCATCTGAGTGAGATGAGGGGATGCCAGGGAAGGGAGTGGAGAGGCTGCAGGTGCCCTTAGGTTTGGTGAAGAAATCCAGAGATTTATTCTAAATATTCAGGTGTGTGTTGAGGGGATAGGTAATATGGTGGGGAGGAATAGGGAATCCTGACCAGGCCCCCCTGAAGGTTCCCTAGAATAGTCCCCTGAGGGTATGATTTGAAATGCCTTGAGGATCAACTCTAACAATATTCTCGGTTGCCACCTTCACTCAAAGGCTGGGTGTTCCTGTGATCTTGGATCATATATGACACTATTCAGAGATGGAATGGAGTGCAGTGGGCAGACAGTCGCTGGATGAGAGCCAGTCAGAAACTGCCAAACATGAAAAGATGTCGCTGAAGACTCCAGCCATGGAACAAGAGATGGGGGAAACTGATTGGAGTTTGTGTGGCACCAGGGGACTAAGCAGGTGAGCAGGGAGAGAAAGCATGATTAGGAGAAGTGTTCCCCAAGGATGCCTCTTTCTATGGACACAGACCTGGATTCAGAGACACCAAATCGTCTTCCAGGCTTTGTTCAGACAATACAATCTTTTCCTTCATACATTATTGACTTGTGTCTCTCACCCCAGGCTAATACATGCAGAATTGGGGGGCATGGGACAGTTTTTCCAGTACCTGATTCTTGCCTCTTCTCCAGATAAAGTGATACAGATCCCTGACCCTTGGGGACGAGAGACAGGTGCTCTGGGGAACCCTGGAATCATGATGGCTCTTGAGTGGACTCATTCTTGTAGCCAATGTGGAACAAAAGCTTATGTGATAAAAGTAGGGACCTCAAGAAATAAGACTGGCAGTGGAGTGCAAGGGCTGAAGAGAGGAGAGATGCAGAGCAGGAAGAGTAGTTAGGGGCCTGTTGTCATTCATGCCTGACGATGGGCATCAGAGTCACGCAATACAAAAGGAACAGAGGGAAGAATGAAGGGAGAGTTGTTGGGACTTGGTGATGGACTGAACCAGAATCAGAGGTGAAGAGGGATAGTATGGCTGTTTAACTGACTATCCAATCCAGAGCAGTTTGGGGCATGAAAGGAAGACTGTCAATTATTTTACCAGGACAAGAGGCACATGCTGAGGAATCCTAGGCAAATCAGACACCTTGGTAAAGATGACCCAAGGTGCAGTGCTTGGGTGACAGCATGTATAGGGTGATTCTGACCAAACCAAAGAGGCTGGGAGGCAGAGGGGCCGGATGAAAGACAAGAGGATAATAAGCTTCATTTTGGACTTTTGACTTTAAAATGTTTGGAGATATTCACCTGGGGAAAAAAACACACACAAAAAAAAAAAACACAGCAGGCCACCCTCTTCCAAACACCCATGGGTACTTGCTTAGAATGTGGGTTTCAAGCTTGAAAGAGAAATAAGAGTTAGATATACAGTGCATATCTTTTAACCCAGTAATACCACTTTTGGAAATCTGAAACTCAGAAATACTTATTCTTGTGCAAAATGTGTTACATGTAAGGAAGCCTCACAGTGGCACTGTTTGCACAAGCAAAAATTTTTAAACAACATAAACGCCCACCAATAAGGAATTGGTTAAATCTCTTATGGAGGGCCATGTGAAATATTAGTATCTATTGAGGTACATCCTTATGTACTGACATGGAAAATATCTCTGTAATTTTTAAGTAAAAACAGCAAATAGTAAAATAGTAGTGTGACATGATAAAGCCATACAATAATTATTTTAAAACCTAATTTGTATGTATGTCTGTGTATGTGGTGTATCTGTTTCTGTGTGTCTGGTGAATACATAAAAGACCTAGAAGAATATACACCATACTAAAGGCCTGGTGCATGAAATTCGGGATCAGTTGGACATCCCTCTCACAATCCAGGACTCCTGACTCCCAACTGCTCGCCTGCCTGCCTTCCTGATTGCCCCTAACTACTTCTGCCTGCCAGCCTGATCACCCCCTAACCACTCCCCTGCCAGCCTATTCGCCCCTAATCACCCTCCCTTGCAGGCCTGGTCCCCCCTAACTGCTCTTCCCTGTAGGCCCAGTCACCACCAACTTCCCTCCTCTGCTGACCTAGTCACCCCTAACTGCCTCCCCTGCAGGCTTGATTGCCCCCAACTGCCTCTCTTGTAGCCCTGGTCCCTCCTAATTGCCCTCCCCTGCTGGCCATCTTATGGGGCCATATGGGGGCAGCCATCTTTAACCACATGGGGTCAGTCATTTTGTGTGTTAGAATGATGGTCAATTTGCACATTACTCTTATACTAGATAGGATAGAGGCCTGGTGCATGGGTAGGGCCAGCTGGTTTGCCCTGAAGGGTGTCTCAGATCAGGGTAGGGGTTTCCTTGGGGCATGGGGCAGACTGGGCGAGGGGCCTGTGGTGGTTTGCAGGCCATCAGATCCCCAATGACCCGAATGGAGGCCCTGGTATCTAGGATTTATTTATCTTCTATAATTGAAACTTTGTAGCTTTGAGTGGAGCCAAACCTCCTGCTTGCTCCATGGCTGCAGCCATTTTTGTTGGGATTTATTTATCTTCTATAATTGAAACTTTGTAGTGGAGGTCCAGGCAGGCCAGTACTGCAACTTGGCTTCCTCCATCACGGGGGGCAACCCAAGCTTCCTGCTCTCTCCATGGCCACAGCCATCTTGGTTGGGTTAATTTGCATACTCGCTCCTAATTGGCTGGTGGGTGCAGCTTTGTGGTGTAGCAGAGTGATGGTTAATTTGCATATTACTCTTTTATTAGATAGGCTTATTAACAGCTGCAACATAGAGAAGAGAGTAGGATTCATGCAGAGGAAAGAGGGGCTTTTACTTCTTTCTCTACACATTTCTGGATTGTTTGAAACTGAAATTTTTTACAAGCATATATTCTTGTACTATATTTTTAAGTAAAGAACAATAATAAGGATTTTTTAAAGACAGATTAAGAAGTTGCTCTGGGAAGATGGTAGGTGAAGCTCTAGGAGGAAGTGAAAGCTGGAATTGGGGCTGGCACTTGAGACCTATATCCACAAAAGGGGGGGGCAAGAAAAAAAGGAGGAAAGCTCAGAGGAGAAACTCCAGAGTGTGCCCCGTGAGAGTGGAATTCACTTTCAACCTCCAAGGCTAAGAGAGAAACTCCCCACTTTACTAATGAGGCTGCCCAAACCGTTCTCTCTAAACTCCAAGCCTCTTTCAGCAGAACTGAGCCTATGCACAGCTCAGCTCTGTTCCAGGACCTGTGATATGTCCCCGGCAGCCCACTGCTGTTCCAGGCTCTGTGCTGCTAAAGAAAGCCCACTTCTATAGCGTGGCTCAGTGGCTGAGTGTAGACCAGTAAATCAGGAGGTCACGGTTTGATTCCTGATCAGGTCACCAAGAGTTGCATGTTCGATCTCCAGTGTGGGATGTCAATTATTCTCTCTCATTATGGATCTTTCTATCTCTCGCTCCCTCTCCCTTCCTCTCTGAAATCAATAAAAAATATGTTTTTAAAAAAGAAAGCCCACTTCTTTCTTAAGTGCCACACTGCCTGGAAGACCAGCTCAGTCCTAGGTAGTACGTTGCTCTGGGTAACTCAGCACAACCCTAGGTGGCCCAGCCCAGGAAGTCCCAACTTCTTTCGGCTTCTCTCTTTCCCCTGACGCTGAGCCTTGATCTGCCCAGCACTTCTCCAGGTGAAGAAAACCATAGCCAGAAATTAATTTCCTTTTCTGGAGCAGGGCTGTGTGTTGGGGTTTGGGGGATGGAATCAAGAGGACAGACAGCAGCCGTGACTCACAGGGGCTCCTCCCCTGGGGAGATGGAACCTGACAGATGAGGGTGTGGGAGCTTTGCGGCAATTTCCTGACAAGGCTGTCAGCGTGTTTCACTCCTCACTCTCAGCAGAGTCCCCTGCAGCTGAGCTGAGGCCTCTCTCTCTCTCTCTCTCTCCCGCCCCCCCTCCATAGGGCTGTCTTCCCCTTCCCAATGCCCCTCTTCCCACTTGGCAAGCCCTTTCTGGTGCTGACTTTCTGCCTTGATGGTCTACTCTTGGACTCTGCTAGGTATTTTTCTTTTTCTTTTTGGAGAAATACATAAAGTCAGCTTTTCTGTTGGGTGCCCTGGCCCTGGGCTCCTTCCCAACCACAGCAAATTTTACAGATGATTGGGAGCCCAGGGATGCACAGTGCATGGAGCAAGGAAGCTCTGTGTGTGTGTGTGT
>PVJN01036949.1:0-21327 GCA_004026805.1 Lasiurus borealis | reverse complement strand
AAAAAAAATGAGCTTCTGATACACCTAATAGCAAGAATGTATTTCAAAACATGCTAAGTGAAGGAAGCCAACACAGAAGAGTACACACTCTAGTATTCCATTTAAATAACTTACACTGAGAAAAGATTGCAGAGGAGCAGAGAGCAAGCAAAGAGGCCTATTAGGAGGCCATTGTAATAATCCAAGTGGAAGATGGTGGTGGCTTAGACGATGGTACTCATTAAAGAATTGGCATGGCTCAATAGTTGAGCGTCAATCTATGAACCAAGAGGTTACAGTTTGATTCCTGGTCAGGGTATATGCCTGGGTTGCAGGCTCAATCCCCAGTGTAGAGCATGTGGAAGGCAACTGATCAATGATTCTCTCTCATCATTGATGTTTCTATCTCTCTCTCTCTCTCCTTTCCTCTCTGAAAACAAACAAACAAACAAATATATATATATATATATATATATTTTTTTTTTTTGAGAGAAGTCACAGTTTTCCCAATACTGTCATAAGTGTGAACCAAGGAACACAGAAGGCCTATGGACTTTGGGCATTAGCAAGACTAATGCCAAGCACCATTGTTCTGTTGAGATTGTGGTGGCTTGAAGCAATTTCCTGATCTAATAGTCTCAAAGTAAATCCTTACTGGACCTTACTGATTTTTACTGATTTTTATTGATCTTAGAGATGGTCTGTCTGCTACCTGTTTGCTATGCTTTACTGAGGGCAAGATATGTAGCTAAAACTGAATAAAAAGCGGATAAGGCCATGTTTCACTGTGCCTCTCCAAGAAAAAGGTCTCCAGACCTGCCCCCCCCATGCCTTCTAAATTCATATTTCTTTAATCAAATTTTCATTTGTGCATTGACCTCTCCTTCAGATCCTCAACCCTAGTCATGCAGGTCGCAACAATTTTTTAAAAAAGAATTGATGCGGAAACTGATTTGGCTCAGTGGATAGAGCGTCAGCCTGCGTACTGAAAGGTCCCTGGTTCGTTCTGGTCAAGGGCACATCCCCAGTGGGGTTTGTGCAGGAGGCGGCTGATTGGTGTTTCCCTCTCATTGATGTTTCTGACTATCTCTCTCCCTTCCTCTTTGTAAAAAAATCATTAAAATATATTTAAAAAAAAGAATTGATAAGAAGACATCCAATTCTGGACATATTTTGAAGATGAAGCCAATGGAGTTTTCTGAAGAATTGAATGCAGGTTGTGTGATAAAAAGAAATCAAGGGATGACTCTATGATATTGGACCTGAACAAATGGAAAGATGTAATTGCTTTTAATTGAGGTGTTAAAGCAGCTGGGAAAGGGAGAGAATCAGCAGGCCTGTACAATTTGAAATGTCCATTGGGTATACAGATGAAGATAACAAGTCAGCAGTTGGGTACACAGGAAGAGTTGCAGACTAAAGATAGAAACTTGGTAATTTTAATCCACTATTTCTAAAGAAAGGATTTAGGATAGGTAGGTAGAAATAATTCAACAGGAATGAAAGAGTCATTATTCACAGGTGACATGATATTACATGGAAAACCCCAAAGACTCCATCAAAAAACTATTAGGCTTAATAAATGAATTCGGCAATGTAGCAGGATACAAGATTAAAACCTAGAAATCTATGGCTTTTTTATACAGCAATAATGAACTCAAAGAAAGGTAAACTAAAAAAAAAAAAAAAAAAATCCCATTTACCATTGCACCAAAAAAATCAAGATACCAAGGAATAAACTTAAGTAAGGAGGTAAAAGATCTATACTCAGAAAATTACAGAGATAAAGTGATAGAGAAAGACATAAACAAATGGAAAAACATACTGTGTTCATGGATTGGTAGAATCAACATAATTAAAATGGCCATACTACCCAAAGCAATTTATAGATTCAATGCAATCCTCATTAAAATATAGCATATTTCACAGACCTAGAACAAACTCTCCAAAAATTCATCTGGAATAAAAAAAGACCCTGAATAGCCACAGCAATCCTGAGAAAGAAGAATAAAATTGGAAGGATCACAATACTAGATATCAAAATATATTACAAAGCCACGGTCCTCAAAATTGCCTAGTACTGGCACGAGAACAAGCATATAGACCAATGGAACAAAACAGAGAACCCGGAAATCGACCCAAGCCACTATACTCAATTAATATTTGACAAAGGAGGCAAGAGCATACAATGGAGTCAAGACAGTCTCTTCAATACATGGTGCTGGGAAAATTGGTCAGATATATGCAAAAAAAAAAAAAAAAGAAAGAAAGAAACTAGTTAACCAACTTACACCATATTAGTGCAGAAAAATAAACTCAAAATGGTTAAAGAGCTTAAATATGAGATAGGAAAATCATAAAAATTTTAGAAGACTCCATAGGCAGCAAAATATCAGACATGTTGTAGCAATATCTTTACCGATAGAGTTCCTAGGGCAATGGAAACTAAGGAGAAAATAAACAAATGGACTACATCAAAATAAAAACTTTTGCACAGCAAAAGAAACCATCAACAAAATAAGACAGCCCACTGCATGGGAGAACATATTTGCCAATGTTATTACTGATAAGGGTTTAATCTCCAAAATTTATAGGGAACTCATATAATTTAACAAAAGGACAATAAATAATCCAATAAAAAAATGGGCAAAGGACCTAAATAGATACTTTTCGAAAGAGGACATACAGAAGGCTGAGAGACAGATGGAAATATGCTCAAAATCACTAATCATCCAAGAAATACAAATCAAAACAACAATGAGAGGTACCATCTCACATCTGTCAGGATGACTATCATCAACAAATCAACAAAGAACAAGTGCTGGAAAGAATGCAGAGAAAAAGGAATCCTCTTGCATTGCTGGTGGTGCAGCCACTGTGGAGAACAGTATGGAGTTTCCTCAAAAAGTTAAAAATGGAGCTCCCATTTGGCCCAGTAATTCCACTTCTAGGAATATATCCCAAGAAACCAGGAACACAAATCAGAGAGGATATATGCACCCCTATGTTCATAGTAGCCTACAATTTACAATAGCTAAGATTTGGAAACAGCCTCAGTGCCCATCAGCAGATGAGTGGATTCAAAAACAGTCGTACATCTACACAATGGAATATTACACAATACTATTTTCAACAACATGGATGGTCCTGGAGAGCATTATGCTAAGCAAAATAAGTCAGTCAGAGAAAGATAAATATCATATGATCTCACTCATTTATGGAATATAATGAACAACGTAAACTGATGAACAAAAAATAGATCCAGAGACAAGGTAACATCGAACACACTGTCCAACCTCAGAGAGAAGGTGGGGAGGAGTTGGGGGCGGGAATGGAGGCTGAATATCAACTAAAGGACTTGTATGCATGGATATTAGCATAACCAAGGGACACAGACAAGGGGGAGGTGGGAATTTGTCCTAGGGGTGGGAGTGGCTAGGTGGGGGAAGGTCAATCAGGGAAAAAGGAGACATATATAATACTTTAAACAATTTTAAAAAAAAGGAAGTAAAATAAAATTTCTCTGGACAGATCTTTTTACAGTACAAAATCAAATATCTAGTTAAAAAATTTGGAGATCATTAATGACTAGGAAAACAAACATATTTTGTTAGTAAAAATCTTCAGTACTATTAGCAATACTGCATATACTCAAGTAAGGTTCAGGCATGAAGCTCCTCTGAGTTTGCCCAGTATTATGTGGCTTGCAATCAACTTGGCAAAGTCTGGGCAACCCATTGCATACTCCAAAGATAAGGAGAGAGGCTTCCACCTGACAGCTTGGGTCTACCACCTCTCCCACAGCTCCTCTCCCTCCACCCTCTGCCTCCAGCTCTGGGTCAAAGTTCTTAATACCGCCAGTTTATACATTGTCTCATTCATGATATTGTATTTGGTTGCTTGCTTTTTAGAGGACATGACTGCCTTGAAAGCAAACTATTAATCTGATTTTAGAGTCGTAGGCTTCAGAGATAACTGCAATCTGTGTGGTATGATTTGAAGAAGTCTGGGGGGGGGGTTGTGGGGGGGAATGGTTTCCCTTCCAGATTCCTGAAATTCCACCTTAGAATGAAAGGTGAGAGTGCAATGCCCAACTTGGAATGACCAGGACTGGGGACTCGCCCACAAATGAGCCAGTGGAGAGAAGAAAGGCAGTAGGTGAGAAAAGGGGCCCAGAAAAAAAAAAGGAGGTTTGAGAAAACAAAATCAAACTCCACCTCACATTTTTTTCTTAGTGTGAGTTCTACTTGGCCTATTCCCAATATCTGGAACATAATAGGTCACAAATATTTGTTGAATGAATAAATTAACTCTGTCCTAGATTTGAGGAAACAGACCCTCCCCCACTCCAAAAAAAAAAAAAGGATCTGAAAGAAAAGACAAAAGAATCAGTTCTTTGAATGGGATTAATTTACTCTCCTAGAATTCACTTGGGAATTGGGCAGGGGGGAGGGGAGTAAGGGCGGGAGGGGTGGGATAAGCAATTTTCCAGGACCCTCAGAAGCTCTCCTCCAGGGAGTATGCCCCTGCACAGGCACCAGAAATTGCTCCTGAGGCTGGAGCATCACAGAGGCTGATTCAAACCCCATTAAGGCAAATGTGCCATCTTCCACCTGGGGTTCCGGCCCGGCCCGGCCCGGCCTGTGAGAACCGGGGAGGAAAATAAGTGGCGTGCCGGAGGGAGCCCCGGGCCAGGGGGTGCTGATCCAGCCCCGCAGCGCGCTCTCCCGCTCGGCTTGCAGTGCTAAGCTCAGCCCAAGCGCCTCCCTCAGCCCTCTCCTCCGCCCCCCTTCGCCCTCCCCCTTTCCCTCCCTTTCTCCTCCTTCTCCTCCTGCCGCTGCAGCCGCTGCCAGACCTCGCCAGTTCAGACCCACGGGGCTGCCCTCCCCTGCACTCTCCCCTCGCTGCCCGGGCCCGGAGCGCAGCGCTGCCGCGCAGGTAGGAACCCCCCGACGCGGGGGTCACACCACTGCGCTTAGTGCCCGCAGGGCTGCGCGCTGGCAAAGCAAGTGGGGTAACCTGAGGGGTGCAGCGTACCCGAGGACTGACCCAGACTTTGCAGGATCTCGCAGGCAGAGAGGGAGGTGGAGGTGTGCGGTCTTGGGAATGCGATTTGTCAGCGGGTGCCAGGACCAGGGTGACATTTGTTTGTATGGGCATGTGTGCGCGCGCCAACAATCATCCGACCGGGCTTTGCCCCTAAACCAGATTTTGAAAAATTTCAGGGGCCAATTTAAGAGAGATTCGAGACGCACCTGGATTCCACAGACGCTGGTAAAAACTGGAGCGCTGAGCAGCTCCGGGAATTGCCGCCTGTTTAGCCTCCTGTTAAGAAAAGGGACCTCACTTCACTGTGGGGGCGCCAGGCCCGCCACCCAGAAACTCAGGCTTAGGTGTGGTCCCCCCCAGTTCAGGCGTTAGGTAGCCCCGGTCCTGAGGGTAGCGTGTCGGGGACCGAGAAACTAGGGAGGCACAAGGGAAGCAGACGCTCCTCCACACAACCTGGCCCTTTTAAACAAAGCCGAGCGCGGGGAGCGGCGTGGAAAAACCACCCCGAGAGCTGGTGCTGGGAGGTGTGAGAAGGAGCTCTTGAGGGGCAGGTATTCCGCTAGAACTGGAAAGAGATGGGCCCCCAAGTTTTGTTGTGGTGTTTTGTTTTGTTTTAAGTGTGAGGCCAAGGTAATTCATATTGGTTCCCAGGTATTGCTACTGAGCTGTGCAAAGAACTTCACGAGCTGGAGGTGAACTTAGTGGGGAAGAGCCTTAACGTTCAAGGGGATAGGAGATTTGCTGTCCCACCTTCATGCTCGCTAAATAAATAAGTAAATAAGTACATAAATACCACCTCTTTTGAAATTAATTAGCCTCAATTCTTTCCCTTCTGCCTCATTCTGGAACCTGTTGTGTAGGTGCAGTGGCAAAGTGGCAAAGGTACGCTGTGGGTCCTTTGTATATGTTTGGCTCAGCCGGATGGAGGGAAGTGAAATGTAACTCTGCAGCCCCGTTACAGTCTTTGGTGCCTCCTTTGGCCACTGGAAGGTTGAGGAGGGGGTGGGGAGTTGAGAAAGTAGACTGAAGTTGGGTATCGTGGAGCCTCAGCTTTTCCCAGCCCTCCTTCCCTGTTTGTTAACCTCACAGCTAAGGTTTTGTGATTAACCCCTCAACTGATACTGAGCATCTCTTTGCCCTGTGTTTTCTTTGAGGTTCACGATGTTGAAAGCCCTTTTCCTAACTATGCTGACTGTGGCGCTGGTCAAGTCACAGGACACTGAGGAAACCATTACATACACGGTAAGGGGTGATGGAATTTGAGATAAGTGCTGTGCAGCGGGATTCTGTGACACAAGGGAGACTTTATCCACTCTTGCCTGGGTATGTGGATTGCACTCGGAGAGGGTAATAAACTATGCCTTAGCATGGTTCACCTTTGATTCCTTGTAAATTGCAGGTGGTCCTTTCTAAAGTTCATTTAGGTTACCAATTGAGATAGGGACTGTGTAAGGCAGAGAGAGAGAGAGAGAGGAGAAACCATTTTAAAATGAAAATCAAAGTAAGCTACATGTTTCCACAACATTCAATAAATTAATGGGTGTCAGGAATTGGAAAACCAGGATTCTTACATGCATGCAGATGAAACCAAAACTGGCAGACTTTAGTCAAAATCAATAAACATTAGAAAAGCACTTTGCCTATTTGTACATGTGACTTATGTTCTCAGATAAATTGCCTTTATTGACTTTATAAAGGCTGATATTCATTTATAGTATAACTGATATTCATTTTTAGTATAACATAGATATGACCTTGCAATAAACTTTGTGTGTTACCAGGATGTGGAATTAGCTCAAGGGGTTTTGAAATGCATTGTGTGAAATTTGATTTTGCATTTGCTAATTAGCATATCTGATATTTCCAGATAATATCTGATTAATTAGTTAATTGCATGGGTATGCATAACTAATGTTTACTAAAATATTGAAAATATCATTTGACCTCTCCCACTTCCAAGAGTGAATGTGGTGAAAACAGAGGGTAGTACTTACCTCACTTCTGGTGAGTTTGCACCTCTGTTTTGTGTTCTTTACTCTTTAATCAGTGTTGTAAGGCAAATGGCATTTGTCCTGAATCAAAATATGAAAAACACATTGTTTTACTTGTTCCCAATTTAAAATTAAGTAATCCTATTTAGAAAAATGTGAATTTTTTTAAAATAAAAATTTTAAAAGTGAGCTAATGTTAATTATTGATAATAAACATTATATCACTTTTTTGGTACCATATTATCCTTAGAACTAGAGGTCCAGTGCACAAAATTCATGCGGGAGTGGGAGGGTGGGCCTCAGCCCAGCCTGCACCTTCTCCAATTCGAGACCCCTCAGTCGGACATCCTTCTCATAATCTGTGACCACTGGCTACTAACTGCTCATCTGCCTGCCTGCCTGATTGCCCCCAACTGCTCCCCTCACACTGGCTTGGTCACCCCTCACTGCCTCCCTCGCTGACCTGGTCACCCCCAACTGTCCCCACCCCTGCTGGCCAGGTCACCCTCAACTGTCCCCTCACTCTGGCTTGGTCCCCACCCCACATAGCCTGCTGTTTAGTCGTTTGGTTGACCTTCACTAACCCCCCTACTGGGCTGGTTGCCCCCACGCAGCCTGCTGTTCGGTGGTTACTGTGAAGGCATCCTGACCAATTTGCATATTATCCTTTTATTAGTATAGATGATAGTATTCATCTGGCAAATGTTCCTTGTTGTTGTTCAAATCAACTATCAATCAAATAAGGTTTAATATAAATATTTTGTTAACCTAATGGTAAATGTAATTTGCTTCCTCTGCTGAAGATAAATAAAGCAAGAGAAATGAATACATGTGTTGTTTACCTCCTACTGACAATGTTTTGTTATGCAGGCTAAATTAAACCTTCTTAGTTTAAGTTAGGGAGTTAACATTAAATTAGCTACCCACTTTTACATTCATCTAATAAAAGATTTTATAGCTTTTACAATTTCTTGTTTTATACTCCCTCCCCTTTGCTAATCACTAAATCTTATTCATTTTTAGCAGAGAAAGTTCCCTGTAGATTAAACACAATTGTTTTAAGATTACACACTAGGGTTCACTATTATGACAACAGATTTCCCAGATATGTCATCCTTTTTGTGCTAAGATTAGATTTATTCTCTTTTTGTATGCCTAATGATTAGTGGTTGAAGAATAAGATGTAACTATTTTTTAAGTATCCCACGGTGGAGACATTATCTCCTTTTATTCTCGCAGAAAAGTATAAGGTAAGTAACATCATCTTCCCTTTGCTGACTGTAGAACTGAAGAACTGGGAGAGTATCTCATTTGCTTAAGGCTACACAGCCAGCAAGTGGTTAGCTAAATTCACTCTAGTCTTATATAATAGTAGATCCATATTAAAAGTACTGGAACTAAATACTTATAGCAAACTGAAGTCTTTTCTATTAGCATACAGATTATTTAAGTGAACTATCATTTTGCCTGGCTTGAAAGAGGTACTTTTTTAGAAGGACAGGCACATACCCAAAAAATAGCATTCTCCCTCCATATTCAAGATAGGGTGCATTCAGTTAGTTACTCACCAAGTATCTGCTATGTGCATAACCATTTCTATCAAAAGAATTTAAGTTTATTTGTTTACTAATGAAATTCAGACCTTAACCTCAGGGAATTTACCCTGGGAAGATACTATTAAAAACCACCAAGTTCCTAAACAAGTACAAATAGTGTTATTATACAGGTTATACAAGTTGCTAATAATAGGTAATATTATTATACAGATTATACAACCTAATGAACAAAATAAACTAACAAACAAAATAGAAAGGTAAAGGGATTAAGCAAGGAGATAATTAATGTCAGTGGTGGAATATTGGAGATAGAACTCTGTGCTGATTCTTGAAGAAAGTAATGACTTTGGATTAATCCAGAAAGGCTGAAGAGACACCTGAATAAGGAAGAAAAGAAATTGGCATAATCAAAGTCTAGAAGTGTAAACAACTAAGACATTTCCAATAGGTGACAAGGTCAGATGGGCTGGAGCTGGGTAGTAGGAGAAACTGGTGATGATAATAATGAGAGATGAGAGGTCTGCAGGCCACTGATCTCTTAAATGGAGTAACAGCATAACCAAGAGAGCAAGGAAGATTGCCATGGAGGCTGTTGTGCACAATGTAGAGATATGGAGACCTGTGAAAGAGCCTTGCCTATGAGGCCAGGAAGGCTTATCCTAATTGGTAGATATAGAAATGGACACAAAGTCAGCAGAACTTGAAGGAAAATCATCTGAAAAGTCAGTACTGATGTCAAAATTGTAATCCTGGTTTCTGAGAATGGTGGCAGGACCTTGCTTGAACAGAGTTTGGGAAACTTGGAAAAATGAGTTTGAGAGATAAAGTAAATTTAGTGTTTACCCCGCTAAGTTTAGATATCAGTAAAGTATCTACACTGACCTCTCTGCCTCCATTAGCTATTTACTTGCCAAGCATCTTTGTGTGCATAAGCAACTCTCAGCTCTATTAAAAGAATTTATTTTTTGGTTTACTATACTTTTTCACAATACTTCTTGACGTATCTTTCTTTTCTCAAGACATAGCCTCTGCTAAGTGAAATAAGCCAGTCAGAAAAAGACAGATACCATATGATTTCACTTATATGTGGAACCTAATGAACAAAATAAACTAAAATAAACAGAAACAAACTCAGAGATATAAAGAACAGATTGACGGCTGTTAGAGGGGAGAAGTTTGAGGAGAGGGGGGGAAAGGTGAAGGGATTAAGCAAAAAAAAAAACCAAAAAACAAAAAACAAACGCATAGATAGACAACAGTATGGTGACTACCTGAGGAAAAGGGGGGTGAGGGAGGTAATAGAGGGTAAAGGAGGAATAAGCTGTGATAGAAGGAGACTTGACTTGAGGTGGTAAACACAATACAATATACAATATATAGATGATGTATTACAAAATTGTACACATGAAACTGATATAGTTTTTTAACCAATATCACCTCCAATAAATTCAATAAAAAGTAAAATAAACTAGAAGCAGCACCTACATTATCTGTATCAGAATCATATGGGATGCTTGTTAGGAACTCAGTTTCCAGGCCTCCTAGCAGAATCCGATCTTTTGGGTGGAACTAGCACCATGGTGATTCTTAATTGTCATACAGTCTGAGATTCACTGACCTTCAGTAAGAATACAGTTCCTGTCTGTCCCAAAGAAAGGTTTCCCAGACTTGGCCCTATCTACCTCTCTAACCTTATCCCCACCCACCCAAGACTATCTGAAGCTCCATCCCCGCTTTAACAGTTTTATTCTTACAAGTCCCCATTCACTTGTGACCTCCCTCACAGAGCCTTTCCTTCCATCTGTTGTGGCCCCCATATCCCACCACTTCTACCTACATGCATACTTGTGTCATGGCACCTAACATCTCGTTCCAACTTGTCTACCTGTCTTTCTCGTTTTCTGGATTATGAGCTGCTTGAGGACAGTGAAAAGGGCATCATGATCTTTGCATTCCCAGGGACTAGGATGGTGCAAGAAGGTACTTAATAGATGGGGCAGTGATTGAACCAGAGGACCTGTGGGAGCTGCAATTAGGAGGCAGGCCTGAGTGTGAGAGGGAGGTTCTGAACCCAGCTGAATGGGAATGATAAGGAAAGCCAGGTACTAGAATGCTCTAAGTCTTAGTAAGAGGATTTGGAGAGAGAAAGAAGAGGAGTCAAGGCTGAAGAACTCAGTTGGATTTTTGTTTGTTTGTTTTTGTAAAATTTACACTGTGGAAGCAAATAAAGCAAAAAAGACCAGAGCAGTCAGGGAGATTGGAAATTAGTAACAAGACAGGAAGAATTCCAAGAAGATGGTCACGGGTGATTATACCAAACACAACAGTAGAACTGAGGCAGCTGATGATGCCTCAAGCAGGACAATGCACAGATTTGTCTTTAAAAAAGAAAAGAAAAGCTAGAGAATATTAAACTACTCATTTCCTCATCTATCTAGGAAGCTGGTGTAAAGATTGTTGCCATAAGACTGAAACTTTTAGAGTGATTTCCTAGGGATTGGATGTACCAACTAACTGTCTCCTGGCCCCATCTTGCTGTTTTCTTCACAGCAATGCACAGATGGATATGAGTGGGATCCTGTAAGACAGCAGTGCAAAGGTGAGCCAACTTCAAAGACTTCCCATCTGAACATAGCTTTCTGTGTCACTCTTCATCTTATGCCACTCTTCCGGTACTGTTCGTATTATACCAAAAAACATATGAGCATATATGTATATGTTCAGTTTTCCCCCGGCCTAAGAAGATTCCTGACTTATGTTGTTATTCACTGCAGATATTGATGAGTGTGACATTGTCCCAGATGCCTGCAAAGGTGGAATGAAATGCGTCAACCACTATGGAGGATACCTCTGCCTTCCTAAAACAGCCCAGATTATTGTCAATAATGAACAACCTCAGCAAGAAACACCCGTAGCCGAAACTGTGGGTGCAGCTGCGAATGCAGTCGCAACCTCGGGTGCAGCTGGGGGTGTGGCAGCCAGTGGCATGGCATCCAGTGGAGTGGTGCCTGGGACTGGTTTTGTCGCCAGTGCTGCTGCAGTCGCAGGTCCAGAAGTGCAGACTGGCCGAAATAACTTTGTTATCCGGCGGAACCCAGCTGACCCTCAGCGCATTGCTTCCAACCCTTCTCACAGGATCCAGTGTGCAACAGGCTATGAGCAGAGTGAACATAACATCTGCCAAGGTAAGCATGACTTCTATTACTAACAAATAGGTTCTTGCCCAAGTGCACCACGTGGTGAAAATAATAACTCACCCGTTTTTGACAGCTTCTCCCATGTGCCAGACATTGTGTTAAATGCTTTGCCTGCAATAATCCTAAAAGGTAGTTGCTGCCCTCATAGTTGTCATTCTACAAATGAGGACTCAGAAAGGTCACCAGTTGCTCTCAACCTTAGCTGCATATATTTAGAGTCACTTGGGAGCCTTTAAAACTCCTCTATGTTCAAGTCATGCCCCAGCCCAATTCAATAACAATCTCAGGGGTCAGTATTTTTTAAAGCTCCTCACATGGTTCCAGCATGTAGTCAAGTTTGAAAACCTGGGATCACACAGATGGTGAGTGCAGAGCCAGCCTTAAGACCCAGCAGACAGGGTCAGAGTTACAGCTGTCAGAAGGAGCAGTCGGGTTATCCATGGGAATTTCTCTGTCAAGCTACTCCATTCTAGTAAATACCTCTCTTTGGGTTCTCCAGTTTTCCTTTCATTGAACTTGCCACTGACATTTTTTCCTTATAGTGGAATAAAGAAATGGGGCTCCTGCTTCTCAGTACCATCTCCCCCACTCATGCTCACATGTCTTTTAAAGTTCTCATTTGAACACCATCTGCCTGAGTTTTTCTGTTTATTGTCACAAAGAGGACACATCACTGTGTATTCTAGAAACAGTTGTAGACCCCTGCTAGCAAAACAATAAGAATTTTGGCCTTTGAAGACACATAGGTTAATAGCTAACTGGACTGTGCTAAGGGATTCTGTTTCCTCTTTCTACTTGACAAACTCAGATCTGCTTGATGTGGAGATTGTGTTACTGAGATAGGCCACAGGAGTCCCTGACTACATTTTCATTGCAGGGCTGACTGAGTACACCTCTTATTACACCATAAATGCCAGGTACACATTGGTCAATGGAAAACTCAAGAGTGAGGAAGAGAGCTCCTTCCTCCCTCAACACTGAGGAATTCAATTGGGATCACCTAACTGCAGCATTAAGTGAAAAAACATCTTCTGCTCTCCCGGGATGCTGCCCCTCATTCGCCAGTGTTGAGTTTTATCTCCTATATAAGAGGGAGTAGGTTTTAAATGGCTTATAAATGAAGTAAGGAAATCTATCAAGTTCTGACTTTTATTATTTTACTAGGGGCCCAGTGCACAAATTCATGCACCTTGAAAGGAGGCTGCAGTGGGCACAGGGGCAGGTCTTGGCCCATCCTCTGTGCCCCTGGCTGGCCCCTCCCACCTCAGCCACCCTCAACCCCAGTCTCCTGTCTACCACAGCCCCATTCCCACCACCTCTGCTCCCACGTACTGACAGTGCCTGCCCTGCTCACACCCACTGATGACGAGGAGCAATTGGGACTGGTGCCAGCAATGGGTGCGAGTGGTGGCTCTGGTGCTGGAAGCGTTGTGCTGTCGCCAGCAGTAGGTGCTAGTGGTGGCTGCTGGCCCTGATTGCCTCTCAGGAGCAGGAGGAGGTGGAGAAACCCTAAGAGGTGATCAGGGAGCAGTAGCCACCCCTCACACCTGCTGATGGCGCCAGCATTGGGCACTGGCAGGGGGTGTGAGTGGCAGCTCAGACACCAAGAGTGAGTGCAAGCAAGGATGGTGCTGGCAGCAGGTGCAAGTGCCTGGTGGGACCTCAGTGCTCAGGAACAAAGAGTTTTCAGTAACTACCAGAGGCTTGCCCCAATGACAGTGATCAGCGCCCTGCCTTAGTCTGGTGCCCTTGCTCACCTGCTCCACCATCCACCGTGGCCAATGCCTGCCATGTTCCGCTCTCTGCCGCCTGCTGGTGACGCCTGTCGTGTTCCATGTGCACCCCCTGGTGGTCAGTGCACATCAGTTGTTTGTTCCGTTGTTCCACCATTCGGTCTGTTTGCATATTAGGGTTTTATATAGAGAGATATTTTGTGTTCAAGTTTTAAGTACCCCACAACAAGAGCTGTGATGGTGTCACTTTAAAGAGAGCCCATCATATGAACATCTGTTTTGTGTTACTGTCATGAGTCAGAATTCCAATATTAATGATGAATGCCTCAGCATCTGCTTAATATTCTGATATTTAGGATTATGTCAAGGAGATAACCTCATGAGGTTTTGTGTGTGTGTGTGTGTGTTTGAGTGAATATTGATTTAAAAAATACCTGCATCTATTTAAGATACCAAATTTACTTGTTATTGAAACATATAATTATATTAGAAGGTTTGCCTGAAATTAAATGTTTTTCTGAAATATTTTCAGTATTACTTTTATATGATGAATTATTTTTTATACTTCAGATGTATATTTCACTGGTACTTAGGAGAAAAAACATACAAATAAATGGAGGGCTCTTTCCTAAAGTAGTTTATAGTCCATCATTGACAATTGTGAATGAATTAAAAAATGATACCTATAATTAAATGAATAAAATACATTCAGAACTTGCAACATTCATTGGTTACAGTAGAAACTGTATAATAACAAGTGAATAATAAAAATGAGATATTTTCTTTAAAAAAATCTAGTGTAATTCAACCAATGTGGCTCAGTGGTTGAGCATCAACCCATAAACCAGGAGGTTACGGTTCAATTCCAGGTCAGGGCACATGCCCAGGTTGCAGGCTCAATCCCCATGCAGGAGGCAGCCAATCAACGATTCTCTCTCATCATTAATGTTTCTATCTTGCTTTCCCACTCCCTTCCTCTCTGAAATTAATGAAAACATATTTTTAAAATGGATTTAGGCTATCTTACAAAGTAAGTTACTTTTCACATATTAAAACATTTATAATTCTTACTTCTTTGGGAAATTTGTATAGTTATAAGCTAAAACTAGTAAATGCCTTTTTTATAATAAGTATATATATATACTTATTATACATAATACATAGAGTATTTCCCAAACTATTCTGCATAATTCAAGCAATTTCTACAACTTGGGATTGAGGGAGATCCCAGTTGGGGTGGGAAAGATCTGTATAATTGGAAGCAGGGTTAAAAGGTTTTTGGCTTACAACTTAAGTTGGATTTTCCAACCTCACAGATTTTACAGAGTGCCCACAAATGTAGATTTACTTAATTGTTGATAAAAAGGGGTTATCTCATATGATAACAACAGGATAATCTGTCTAGGGAATCTGACTAACAAGTCGAGTCACACTTATGCTCGCTTATTACTGAGCTAATCAAACATGCAGTCCAGCTTCTTCTAATTGCCTACAGATGTATTACATTCTCACTTCAGGCCAGCAACACAAAATAATGTTTTATAACCAATGTGAAATAGTGGGGATCTCTGCTTAAAACAATAATGTGGACTTCTATTACTGACATCATTGTGGAGTTTGAGGAGCCTTCTGTTTTAATAAATATCTCCACTCCCTTATAAATGATGCGTATTTATGCCCAGTAATCCAAATATATTTGCCATGGTCTCTGGATAGAATAAATGAATGCCTGCAGATGAGTCATATTTGTAGTAAAATTACTTCTTTTTTCCACATATATTTTTCAACAGGTACAATTTATCATTATGTAACTTAAAGCTGAAGACATCTTTATGTAATGGCTGAAATCTGTATTGTTTCAGCAATAAAGTCAATTGTGCCTTTGAATACACTATTATCAATCATGGTGGACCTAATAATTTAAATAGTACCAGATATTTTTAAATACATTCTATTTTATAAATATATATTTAGCCAGCTGTCTATGTTTTAATATTTCAGGAAAATATGTTCCTTTATTCCTTTTCTTAAAATTTTCCAGAATTTTTAAATTTTGTGCAAAAACAAGGGGTTTAAAATGTAATATAACATCCAAATATCAATTCATATGAACAGGTTTTTTTCATGTAATTTTTTTCAATAAATGATAATGCTAGGAGAACTATTCTAATTTCAAATGACAGGTGGCAGCTCTATGATTACTTGAAGATCATTTCATTGTTACATATCTGGAGTCTTGTATAAGTAAAGTTTTATAAATGAATAGTTTCTCCATGTGCTATTATCTGCCTCAAAGACAACAGATATTCATCTCCTCCAAAAGAGAGTTGGTCCTTTGATGACTCACTTTATTTTTCTACATCTTAAGTGCATAGTCTCTATGTAATCTTCTTCAAAGGAGATGGAGTTAGAAATCACTAGTTTGAGAAAGGATTTTTAATCATATATAACTTTCTAAGAGTCCATTCTTGTAAGGAAAAAAAAAAAGCATTTGGGAACTGACAAGAGAAGACATCGATTGTCCAATTTGAAATAATTTATTCACATAATTGAACTTTTGAAAAATTAAACATAGGATATTTTGTATAACTAGTAATTAATTGACTACTAAACTCATTGAGGATTTATAGGTATCATTACTAACCTGCTAATGAAACTGCTCCATCAAAAAATGAACTTGCCCAGCCAGTGTCGCTCAGTGGTTGGGAGTCAACCTATGAACCAGGAGGTCACTGTTTGATTCCCAGTCAGAGCATATGCCTGGGTTGCAGTCTTGACCACTAGTGGGTGGTGTGCAGGAAGAAGCTGATCAATGATTCTCTTTCATCACTGATGTTTCCTCTCCCTTCTCTGAAATCAACTAAAATTATTTTTGTTTTGCTGAAACTGGTTTGGCTCAGTATATAGAGCGTCAGCCTGTAGACTGAAAGGTCCCAGGTTCAATTCCAGTCAAGGGCCTGTATCTTGGTTGCGGGCACATCCCCATTAGGGGATGTGCAGGAGGCGGCTGATTGATGTCTCTCTCTCATCGATGTTTCTAACTCTCTCCCTTTCTCTCTGTAAAAAATCAATAAAATATATTAAATAAATAAATAAATAAATAAATAAATAAATAAAAATATTTTTGTTTTTAAAAAAAGAACTCACTTAATGAAGCTGATTATGGAGCCAAATCCAGAATGTAGTTCCTGCCTTGTATTATATAAGGTGAAAAATGTGAAAACTTACCACAGAGTTTCCAACTATCCCTGTCTACCTGAGACGGTTCTGTTTTGAAAACAGAAAGCCCCACAACTCTGGAAATGCCTCAGTTCTGGGCAAATGGGATAATTGATCACCCCAGCACACCCCTAATAATTAACTCTCCTGTACTTCACAGACAAGAGTGAGAAAGTCTCAATATTACAGCCTTTTTTGTTTAGGTTAAGGTATTATTTATCTAATGGGACTGTTTTTTTTAATTTGTTTTAAACTATCAAAAATTAAATCTCATTTATTTTTATGTACTTGGACAGAACTTGCCAATCTATCCATGAGCTGTTTCCACATTGTTCTAGATCACGTGTAGGATACCTAGACATCAGTACCCACATACCTAGATACATGTCACACAGTAGTTAGCTCATCTTACCACATTACTGCAGGGTAAATTTCACCATACAATTAAATACCATGCTTCAATTATAAAGTTTTTCCCCAAATGTTTACTTTTTAAAATTTTAGCTATGTTTTCAATTATTTTATTTTGTTTTTATTTTTACCATCTATGACAAAGAAGCAATTAAAAAGGTAAGAAGGAAAAAAATGCCTTTTATAAAGCCTAAAGGAACAAAAAAATGATACTCATGGTTAAGAAACTATCTCTTGGGGACCATCTATTATCTTCCACACATTTCTTCATCAAACATAAGGATAACTAAAGTACTATTTTGAAAAAAGAGTTATTGTCTATATATCCACTTTAAAAAAGAGAAACTTGAACTAATACATACAGATTCTCAGATGCTAGGAACATCTTTTTTTCTTTTCTTTTTTTTACTTCTTTCATTTGAAACTTCAATGATCTCATATCCAGAAGAGGATTTGTAAATTATAGTGCAATCAATTGGCTCAGTATTGTCATTGCCAAACAACTTCCAAATGCTACCCTTTTGTTGATCCTCACTAATGTCATTAGAATCTCTGGTTGCTTTTGTTAGTTTGTGAGGAAATGTTTAATTTTTGTTACATATCATTATACAGCCTCCTCCCAAAGAGCTTTGATCTCAGGAAACAGATACTTTGCAAAAGAAACACTATAATCAAGTCAATTATGATATTAACAGAAAATAAATACTTCAAGTAGAAAGTAAAATGTATTTAGCCTACTTACAGTTCTTTGTTTCTTCATTGTTTTTAATTGTTAATTATCTTTGAGTACCTGAAAATTCTCTAAAGGCCATCAATAGATAAGAGTTAAGTTTATAAGGAAAGCTTGATTCCTTTTTAAATAAACTGATGCAGTGGAATAGAAATGATTAATTTCTTCTTGAAAAATCTAGCAATATCTCATAACTTACCAAATACTGTAGTCACTGAATTTTTAATTAACTTAAGACTCATGTTTAATCTACATTTGTGAATAGTATGTACAGGAATCTGATTCATGCAAGTCAGAAAGTTTCCTTAAAATTCCTTCATAAAAAAATGAGTAACAGCTATTTGAGACTGAAGATTGGAAGAGATCAATGTGATCACTCTCCCACGAAAGACTGTTCCATACAACCGCCTAACTCAATGATTCCCAAAGTGTGATTTCAAACTAGAAGCATCATCTGGTAACTTCTAAATGCAAAATATCCTGGGCCCCAGCAGACCTACTGAATCTGGTTAGGACCCTATCCCTAAACCAAAGACATAGTAAGTGCAACCTAGAGGAAAAGGCAAAGAAAGAAAATGAGATCTTACACGTCTCTATAAAACCTGCAAATGTGAAATACTATAACTGCCCTTAAATTGTTAGTAAGTAAAACTCTAAAACTCTTAAGTTTTGTTATGGGTATGGTAATATGATTGGTACCCATCCCTTCCATAGGTAGACTGCTTATGCTCATGGCATAAACTTGTGAGATGAGGCAATGCTGTTTGGAGATTCAGTTTATGAGTCACAAAAGAGGAGGTTGACTCTGACTGTGTTTAAAGTGTCTTTTGATATCAAAATACCAGCTGCACAGCTGACATCCCATTCGATTTAGACTCTATGAATATCATCAGATACTAGGAGAATATTCACATAACTATTTTTTAAACTAATCAAAGATTTACTTCCCACCAAAGACAAGAAGATTCTTGTTAAAATTAGTTAACACTTAATCTGTGAAATGAATTTCCCTCTTCTCATAGAAACAAAAAGAGCAGATGAGAGTAGACCTGTAAGCCTGGGTGATTTCAGGAATGTGCACTGGTACTAGCTCATTATTTCTTTCTCCAACAGAAAGTGTCGGACTCTCTTCTCTGAAATCAACAAATTGCCCCATTTGTAAAGATTGCCTTTGCACTTGTTGAATTACTGGCACAATTTTATTCTTTGAAACCAGAGTAAACAAAATTTGCCCCAAATGTGTTTGATTTTTGCATGAATGTACAAATAAGTAATTCACGCCACATCTGAAATTCATTAGCTTTCTTCATTTTCCAGGAGGTAACTGCAAATTGCGCACTCAAAAATAAAACTGATCAAGAAAACTGCATTCAAATATTGGCAGGAGAAAACAGCTATCATTGTAAGCATTTACCCACAATTGCAGGCTTTCAGCTTGAACCTAAATGATTTGTAAACATTTAATAAAGAAATGAAGAAATTACATGAAAGGAAGGCTAAGTGCTAGGATACTGGCAGCAGCATGGATGGCTTATTGCCATCAATTTCATGTGACTACAGATTAAAAGAAGGGAGACACAGTGAATCAGTGTTATGTAAATGTGTACTAAATAGGCTAAAAATTTGAGATTGGGGCTAATTCAAATTCTAAAACTTGAACTACCTTTCAAATAATTGTACATCTGTACTAGTCAAGGGTAACCAGGCAATAGTGTAAGCGAAGTTGGTCAAACAGAACACAAAACCATTCACTTAGTGTTCAATAAATTTGATCAAGTTTGAGAACCACTTTCTGTTTGTTGCAAGGCACGTTGATAGAATCAAAGTAGAAAGAAAGAGTGGTCATAATCCTTACAGAACTTTGCATCATTGACCCATGAGCTAGCAAATAACAATAAAAGAAACAAACAGTTCAATAAAGTAAAGGCATAGTACATCACAAGTACATGACAAATTGCCAAAAAGTAGTTTGTGGCACAGGTCGCCTTACAATTTACTAAAATCCATATTTGGATAGAAAAAAAAATCACCCATGTCCCCAGAAATGTGGTTCTAGAGCAAGTGTCTGGTTCCTTCCTGAGATGGCCCATTTAGGATAGGATGATAAGGGGAAATTTGAAGGTCTGATGAGGAAACTGAGGTCCAAATAGCAGAGGAAGTAACCATTGTGTAGCCAAGTAGAACAACACAAAGCAGCCTTGTGTCCAAGTTCCTTATATCTTAATTAGAGGTCCATTGCACAATATTTGTGCAAGAATAGGCCTTCCTTCCCCTGACTTCACTCCCAGCGGCCCAGGAGCCATCATGTCCCCAATCCTGGTCCATTGGAAAGCTGGCAAGTCCTCGCTTCTGTCCAGAGCACTGCTCCTGTAGCACCCTCCACTGCCTCCCTTCCCCTTATAGCAGGCATCCTGCCCCTCCTGGCTGCTCCTCACCTGCATATGCATCTTTGTTGGGTTAATTTGTATACCCACTCTGATTGGCTTGGGTGTAACGGAGTGATGGTTAATTTGCATGTTTCTCTTTTATTAGGTAAGATAGTGGTTTCCCAGGAAAGTCCCCCAGAAGCAGTGTGCTGCTCATAGGAATGCTAACAAAGAAAGGGTGGAGTAGGTGAGGGAGACAGAATCAGAAAGTACACATGATATGGAGCCACTGCACAGAAAACAGCTATTACCAGTTCTATCTTCAGTAACTCTTACCAACAAAATACTACAGTGTTCCAGCTCTGTCTAAATTTTCTCAAATTGTGTCTCATTTTACTTATTAATGAATAGGCACTAAGCAAATGTTTGGTGTGTGTATGTATATGTATGTGTGTTTAAATAAATGAATGGTTTTTCTTTCTTTTTTTTTTTATCCTGAGCCAAGGATATGATTTTAGAGAGGGAGGAAGGATGAGAGAGAGACATAAATGTGTTGCCTAACACATGCTCTGACCAGTATGTACTCTGACCTAGGTATATGCTTTGATTGAGAATTGAACTCTCCCAAGACCTTTTGGTGACTCTGCAACCAACTGAGCCACTCAGCCAGAACATGAATACATGAGTGATTTTTAATCATCAGAGAATGCAGGCTTAATGTTCACTCTTAGTCCTAAAACTACCCTTGAAAATCTGCCTTAGAGGACCATATGGATATAAAGTGTATTTCCCAACTATATGTTTTCAAATTTCTCATTAATTTTGGAAGGCTTAGATATTGTTCCCATTTGAAGCTTAAGCCACTTAAAAGAAGGAGCTATAAAGTCTATTTTTCACATCTTGGATTGTTAGTTTTTTCATAAATATTGGTGAATAAACAGGTTGCTGTTATTCCTAGAGCAAGACTAATTGGAAATACTTAAAATCTGTTAACTCTCTGGCAAGCCATTTAATGAATCTCTGTGACAATTATATCCTCCCTAAAAATCTAATGGTGAATAATGATGATACAGTTGAATTGGGAAAATGTTAATAT
>PVJN01036948.1:10376-21311 GCA_004026805.1 Lasiurus borealis | reverse complement strand
CTTAAATGTTAAGACTTGAAACCATAAAATCCTAGAAGAAAACATAAACAGCAAAACCTAAGATGTTTCTCCTAGCAATATTTTTTTTGGTATATCTCCATGGGCACAAGAAACAAAAGAAAAATAAACAAAATAGGACTATATCAAAGTAAAAAGTTTCTGTGCAGCAAAGGAAACCATCCACCTAATAAAAGAGTAACATGCTAATTGACTGTACCTTCACAATGCCCATCAGCCAATCAGGAGTGACTATGCAAATTAACCCAACAAAGATAGCATGTTAATTTGCATACGCAGATGCTGAGTGGCCATGGCGACAATGCAGCATTCTGTACCACCCCAGCTGCTCTGGGCCTCTGGGCAGTGTAGGAAGGCAGAAAGGGAGCTCCAGCCAGAGCAAAGGCACTGCCAGCAGCCAGGGGAAGGAAGGTCCATTTTTGCATGAATCTGCAATGCATCAGGCTTCTAGTCCTATATAAGAAAAATCTAATATGCTAAGTGTCCAGTCATCTGGTCAGCCATTCAACCAATCAAAGTATAAAATGCTAATGATATGCTAAGACCAC
The DNA here is from genome assembly GCA_004026805.1 of Lasiurus borealis. NCBI lineage: Eukaryota > Metazoa > Chordata > Mammalia > Chiroptera > Vespertilionidae > Lasiurus > Lasiurus borealis. The sequence goes on along the minus strand of PVJN01036948.1, from coordinate 20,745 downwards.
TCAACCACTCATTATTCCATGCACTGACTACCAGGGGGCAGACAGTCAACCAGTTGACCAGTCACTATGACGTACACTGACCATCAGGGGGAAGATGCTCCAACTGGTATGTTAGTTTGCTGCTGCAGTCCAGCCAATAAGGACTGAATAAGACAGGATGGACACACCCTGGGGCCCTCCCACATTCCATCCCTGGCTGGCCAACCTCCCACATCCTTCCATGACCCTGATCATGCTCCAGTGGGGTCTCTTAGCCTAGCCTGCACCCTCTTGCAATCCAGGACCCCTTGGGGGATGTCAGAGAATCAGTTTCAGCCCAATCCTGCAGGCCAAGGGACCCCACTGGTGCATGAATTCATGTACTGAGACTCTAATCAACAACAAAAAACATAACCCACTGAATGAGAGAACATATTCACCAATGATACATCTGATAAGAGCTTAATGTCATAAATTTGTATTAATTTATAAAACTCAACACCAAAAAACAAATAATCCAATTAGGAAATGGGCTGAGGACCCGAATAGAAACTTCTCCAAAGAGGATATAGATGGCCAATAGATGTATGAAATATGCTCAACATCACTAATCAAAGAGAAATGCAAATTAAAACCACAATAAGTTATCACCTCACACCTGTCAAAATGGCTATCATCAACAAATTGACAAACAACAAGTGTTGGCAAAGATATGGAGAAAAGGGAATCCTTGTGCGCTGTTGGTGGGAAAACAGACTAGTGCAGTCACTGTGGAAAGCAATATGAAATTACCTCAAAAAATTAAAAATGGAACTGCCTTATGACCCAGCAAATCTACTTCTGGGGAAATCCTATATAATAAAAGGCTAATATGCAAATTGACCAAATGGCAGAATGACAGGTTGCTATGATGGGCACTGACCATCAGAGGACAGACACTTTATACAAGAGCTGCCCCCTGGTGGTCAGTGCACTCCCATAGGGAGAGCACTGCTCTGCCAGAACTGGGCTGAAGACTGGCGAGTGCAAAGCTAAGGAGGTTCGACTGCCACTTTAGGCCTGGAACGGGCCTAAGCCAGCAGTCAGACATCCCCTGAGGGATTCTGGACTGTGAGAGAGTGCAGTCCCCTCCCCAAGGGTATGAATTTCACGCACTGGGCCTCTAGTATATGATAAAACCTGAAACACTAATTCAAAAGAATATATACACTCTTATATTCACTGCAGCATTATTTAGAATAGCCAAGATTTGGAAGCAGCCCAAGTGCCCATCAGTAGACCAGTGAATAAAAAAAGCTGTGGTACATTTAAACAATGGAATACTACTCAGCTGTTTAAAAAAAAAAAAAAAAAAAGGAAAGTTTACCTTTTGCAATAGTGTGGATGGACCTGGAGATTATTATGCAAAGTGAAATACGCCAGTCAGAGCAAAATAAATTAACAAAATAGAGATAGACTCATGGATACAAAGAACAGACTGACCATTGTCAGAGGGAAGGAGAGTGAAAAAGGTGAAGGGGTTAAACAAAGAAAATAGACTCATGGACTCCGACAACAGTATGGTGATTGCCAGAGGGAAGAGGATATGGAGGGAGATGGAAGAAGGTAAATGAGGGAGAAATGGCGATGCAAGGAGATTTGACTTGGGATTGTAAACACACTATACAATATATAGATGATATATTGCGTAATTGTATATCTGAAACCTATATAATTTTATTAATCAATGCCATCCAAAAAATTCAATTAAAAAGCACACAATTTAATCAATTTAAAGCTAGTGATAGATTCTGTGGGTGAGGGGAGCATAACAAAAGCATGTTAGAAAATATGATTTGGGTTTCTAAATGTGAGATAAAACAAAAGGTGTTGGTGAAGAGATGATTATAGGACAATGGTTGGCAAACTGCAGCTCTCGGGCCACATGTGGCTCTTTGGCCCTTTGAGTGTGACTCTTCCACAAAATATCCTGGGCGAGTCTATTTTGAAGAAGTGATGTCAGAAGAAGTTTTAAGTTTTAAGTTTAAAAATTTGGCTCTCAAAAGAAATTTCAATCGCCTAGGCCGTGTACTGTTGACATTTGGTTCTGTTGACATTAGTATAGGAGAATGTGAAAGGGGGGTTCAGAGTGAGTTAATGGGCAGACTTTGTGAAAGCCCTTTTTAAGTGATGTCAACTGCTCACACTCAATGACTCATATGTTACTCCAGCTGGGTCCTGAGTTACTTGAGCCCAAGCACTTCACTTGGGGTACCGTTTTGCAGGCTGACTGCTCCCTCACCTGCTTCTTTTTCCTACAGACTTGCTACCACCAGTTCCTAGACCTCTGCTTGCTGCCAGCCCATGTGTATCTTCAAGGACTCGTGTGACTTGCTCTGTGCTGCAGTACTGTGAAAGTAAAGCTGCATCTTCCCTGAGGGGATATACCATAGACATCTCTTATAGCTCCTCTGAAATTTAAAATAGTGGACACAAGTTAAGTTTTTCATAAATCCTTCAAAAAAAATCGACCTTTTTCACTTTGCCTGTGGTGGGGACTGAGGGTTGGTGAGGCAGTGAGAAATCAGGAACAAGCAAGAGATGTGTTTTGGGCAAGATAGGAGGAGTATTTGCTGGTGCACTTTGGCTTTTGTTTTGTTTTTGAGAGTAATAAAGCCCAAAGCACAACTTGCTTTTGATTATCTGTAATTGTTGAAAAGGACCTTTTGTCTTGGGCAAAGCCAGAGTGGAGTTTATATAGCAGTGATATTATCCCAGGTACATGATTTGGGCTCCGTAATTAAGGCTAAGAGTGATAAGCACAAAATCTCTATAGAGAGAGCTCAGGCAATAACAGGCTGAAAATTGTGCTAGATTTAAAAGACAGGATTTCAGGTGCATTTGGAATTGTGGCCAAACTGATTCTAGTAATGCAGGAGAGCTGTTTAAATCAGAAGCACTGGGTTACTGAAATGGGCTGAAGAACAGGGCTACATCTCTGTTTTTATGAGGTCCTGGCCCACAGCTGTGTGTGTGTGTGTGTGTGTGTCTGTGTGTGTGTGTGTGCGCGTGCACGTGCACTCATTTGAGTTTAGCTCTAAGAAACTGACTTAGGGAATCAGAAATTATCATGTGTGCTTCCCAGTTCCAAAAAAGAAACTCATTTTTTCTCTAAGTCAGACATTCTAAATCTCATGTGGAAGTATTCAAAAACACAGTAACTGAAAAGACTTTAGTCAAGCTATTAACAGCTTGCTAGTACTAAATAAGGAAATGGAGATGATCCCATTGGGGCTCAAGAACCTCTGTGTAGATTGCTAAGCTGTTGCTGTCCCATTAAAGGTTGCGCCACAGTTTGGCCTTCCTGCCACATCTGTCTGCCTTGCCTCTTGGATCCCACCCAAGATACTTCAAAGTATGTATTTAACTTAAGAACACTTCAAATTTTAAGTAAACTAAATGAATACTAATAAAATCACTGAATTTAAGTATAATTACAAAATCTATCTTTATGCTACCAAGTTCATCACATAATTACATAAACTTAAAAACCAATGACCAAGTCATAGTCTGAAATGATTATATCACAAATGTCATTGTATTAAATGGAACAGAAACAAGGACAAGCTCCAATTCTTACTGAGCATAAGTAAGAAACATTGCATACTAATATAACTGCATAACTTGCCTTTTATTAAACCACTTATATTGTGTTTTCCATGTTTGCTGTCAAGGCATTAAAGTGCAGAAAACATGCACAGGGTACATTTGTTTCATGTTGGTAAATTGATACCATGTTGTGTCTGGGGCCAGAAAATTTTCTCATATTGTGAGGTCTGCTAACATTTGACTCAGTCTATATTTTGCAAACTATTTCACAGCTATTAATAGTTCTAGAGGCTATATTCAAGTTTTTTAAAATGCCAAATTGGAATAAGTGTGTGTGTTTTCTGATCATACTATCAACACACACACACACACTCTTATGGAAAAATATTAGATTATAACAACTAAGCATAACAAAGAAAATAAAAGGAATCTAACACATTCCTTCTGAGAATTAAATCCTGTTAACCTTTGGTGCACATTCTCCCAGGTCCTCTGCTGTGTACACTGAATGGCCAGATTATTATGATCTCTGAATGCATAATAATCTGGCCATTTAGTAAGAGGCCCAGTGCATGAATTCTTGCCTGGGTGGGGTCTGGCCAGCCTGGCCAGGGGGAGGGGACATGGGTGGTTGTCCAGCCTGCCTGCTGGTCGAACTCCTGGTTGAGGGGACAACTTTCATATTAGCCTTTTATCATATAGGATATGCACTGAGTGGCCAGATTATTATGAATTCAGAGATCATAATAATCTGGCCACTCGGTGTATGCATGTAGTAGATGACTAGCCATCCCATTTGCCATGGTTACCATGAAGCTCATATAAAATATCTCATATTTATAACAACCTAGTTTTAAGCTGATGACAACTTAATTTAGAATGCATACTAAAACTACATTTTTAAACCTCCCTCACTTTTAGTTTTTATGTCACACTTTACATATTTTTATCTCTTACTAATTTTGTAATTATATTCTTAATACTTTTGTCTTTTAGCCTTCATATTAGACTTATATGTGATTTAGTCACCATGACAACATATTAGAATATTCTGAATTAATATTCATCTTTACTAGGACAACTTATACGTTTATATGTTTTCCTAATTAGCATCCTTTTGTTTCATTTTGAAAAGTTCTTGAAAATTTCTTATAAGACCAGTTTAGTGGTGATGAACTTGTTTAGTTTTGCTTGTCTGGGAAACTCTTTGGCTCTCCTTAATTCTAAAGGATAAATTTTCTGAGTAGAGCATTTTTGATTAAGCAGAAAAGTACGTTTTTCTTTGAGCATTTTGAATATCTATTGGTACTTCCTTTGGCCTGCAATGTGCTGAAAAAAATCTGCTGATACTTTTATGGAGGTTCCCTTGTACATAACACGTTGCTTTTCTCTTTCTGCTTTAAAGATTCTCTTCTTGTCTTCAACTTTTGACATTTAATTATAGTATGTATCAATGTTTGTCTCTTTGGATTTATCTTATATGGAAAATTCTGGGTGTCTTGGATTTGGAGGTCTGTTGTTGTTCTCAGATGAGGTAAGTTTTCAGCCATTATTTCTTCAAGTAAACTTGTTGTCTCCCCCTCCCTACTTTTGTGACCTCCATAGTGCAAATAATAGTCTGCTTGATGTTGTTCTATAGGCACCTTAATATGCCCTTAGTATTTTTTATTTCTTTTTTTATTTTTTTCTATTTGAGTGAATCTCACTGCCTTGTCTTTGAGTTTGTTGATCCCCTTTTTTTCACTTTATCTGTTCTGCTGTTGAATCCCTTTAGTGAATTTAAGTTCTGTTATTGTATTCTTTAGCTCTGTAATTTGTTCAGTACTTTCTTATGTTTTCTATTTCTTTGTTGAAATTCTCACTTTGCTCATGTATTATTCTCCTGTGCTCTGTGAGAAATTATTTTGAATTTTTAATCAAGCAAATCTCATCTTCATTTTATTAAAGTCTTTTACTTAACTTTTAACTCCTTTTTGTTGTTTTTAACATATTACTCTATTTTTTATTTTTCATTTTCCTTGAGTCTCTGTGCATTCATTAAAAGAGCCAACTCTCCTAGTCTTAAGGAAGTGGTCTCCTGTATGTGATTAAACATGATTCAACACTGCCAGTCTTGGTTGTCTCTCTAACCTTTGTAATCGTCCAAGCCACCTTCTTTGGTTTAGTGATTCCATAGTTGAGGGTATGCCAAAGCCTTTCAGTGTCCCAAAGGGGAGGATGTCAGTCAGCCCCTGGATGCAGGTGATTGGAAGCTGTAGCTTTTAAAGTTTGCAAAAGACTTTTTCCAGGAAAGTACTGGGAGAAGGGTATTTCTGTCTGCTCCCTATTCACTGAAAGAATTAAGAACTGGTTCTTGGTTAGAATCCTGTGGGACTAGTGAAAGTAACCTCTGCTGACTACCAGAACCAGGTGATCAAGGATGTGTCCCTGGGGGCAGCTGGAAAAGCTCTGTCATGAAGATATTGGTGATCTGGAGCAGGTAGGGCAGAGAAAGAGGGAGGAGGAGAGAGAAAAAATGGCACCCACCAGCCTTGCCAATATCTAGAGAAGATTATTTTAGGAGTCTGACTCTCAGAGAGAGAGAGAAACATCTCTATGAGAGAGACACATAGATTGGTTGCCTCCTGCATGTAGCTGCAACGTGAGCCAGGGATTTAACCTATAAACCAGGTAGGTGCACTGCAATACAATTTGAACCTGCAACCTTTTGGTGCACTGGCCATGGCATCAGGCTGAAGGTTTTAAGACAATTAAAGATAAGAAACAGACCTTTCAGCAAGTAAGACTGACAGCTGGTATGCAGGCAAAGACAGGCAGAGGCAGAGCCCCAGGAACCTGGGGAAGTTTGCTGACCCATCCTGGGCCCCATGCTGCTAACAAACTGACTTCAGAATGAAGCTTGCTGCCTCCCATACACAACCAACTCCTGTGGAGACAGACACAAACTGAATTTCTTGAAGTTTTGAATTGGTTGCTGAGAGCCAAATGAGGACTGTTTCTGACAGTGGCTAGCACCATAGTACCTCCTGGAAAGCCCAGAATCAGCGGACAAAACATCAGGCTTAGTCTTCAGAAGAACAAGATTCAAAGGAAGCTCCCAAGAGGCATTAAACTGTTCTGGGACCAACTTCACTTCACCATTTTTCCTTTTTTGTTGTTGTTGTTTTTTATTTTTTATTGCTTGGTTATTATTTTAGTCTCTCTTTTTTCCTTGGTATCTCTAATTTTCTCTTTTCTTTTGTGTATTTTTTTCTTTTTTTCTCCTGCTTTCTCTTCTTTCTTCCTTTTCTTATTTTATATCTTTCTGTTTTCTCCTCTTTTTCCTTTTCATTCTATTTTCTCCCTCTTTTCTTTTATAACATTTTGCTCCCACTATTCTTTATTCTTATTTTCTTTCATTTACTTCTGCCCTTTCATATCCCTTTTCTTCCCACTTTTTTTGTCTTCCTGTTTTTTTTTCTTTTATTCTATTATCTTGTTCTCTTTCTTCTTTCCTAGTTCTATCTACTCTATCTAAGAAGGCTGTAATTTTCTTTTGTGGTTGCTTTTGTTGTTGTTGTAGGGGTCCTGTGCCTATTTTTTATTTTGTTTCTTGTTATGTTTTGTTTTGTTCTGAGAAGAGATCTAACCATTAATGGGACAATAACAACCAAGACCCATTTACAGAAGAACCAAAAAAACACAAAATGGCAGGAGATCAAAGGGACTACACCACTGGATTCCACAGTATACTTAATACATAATGCCACCCCACAAAGACTGGGAGGCATAGCAGCTCTATCTAATACATAGAAACAATTACAAAAGGACTGAAAAATGAGGAAATAAAGAAACCACTCCCAAATGAAAAAAGAGGAAACTCAAAAAAAGAGATAAATGAAATGAAGGCAAACAATTTATCAGATAGAGAGTTCAAAGAAAGGTTATAATGATGGTCAAGGAACTTAGTGAGAATTACAAAGAACTTAATTGAAAGTATAACAGCGTGAAACAATAAATAGAAATTATAAATAAGAATCATACAAAAATGAAGATTAACATATTTGATATCAAGAGTACACTGGAAGGAATCAAAACTTGATTAAATGTGGCAGAAGATAGAATCAGTGATTTGAAAGACAAGGTTAAAAAAAAAAAGCACCCAATTAGAGTAGCAAAGGGAAAGATAATGAAAAAGCAGGATAATTTAAGGAAATTTGGGGACAACATAAAATGTAATAATATCCACATCATAGGAGTACCAAAAGGAGAACAGGAGGTTCAAGGAATACAGAACTGTTAAAAGAAATAATGTCAGAAAAAATCTCTAACATGGAGAAAGAAAAAGTTATACAATTTCAGGAAGCACAGAGAATTCCAATCAAGATGAACCCAAAGGGACCCACTCCAAGATACATCATAATCAAAATGGCAAACATTAAAGACAATGAGAGAATCTTAAAGGCAGCAAGAGAGAGACGGATAGTTACCTACAAGGAAGAACATATTAGGATGTGGGCTGATTTCTCAACATAAACACTTCAGGCAAGATGGGAGTGGAATAAAGTATTCAAAGTAATTAAAAGCAATGATCTAAACCCAAGACTACTCTATCTAGGAAGGCTGTCATTTAAAAATTTGAGGGTGAAATAAGGAGCTTCCCACAAAAGAAAAATAAAGACTAAAAGAATACATTACCATAAAACCAACATTGCAAGAAATGTTAAAGTGATTTCTGTAAGAAGAAATATATATATAGGGAGAGGAACATAGGTATAAATAAAAAAGGCAACAAATAAGTTTCTGTCAATAATAATTTTGAATGTAAATTGTCTAAACATGCCCATCCTGAGTGGCTCAGTAGTTGAGCACCACCCTATGAGCCAAGAGGTCATGGTTGAATTCTATATCAGGGCATATGCCTGGGTTATGAACTCGATCCTCAGTGTGGGGTGTACAGGAGGCAGCCAAGCAATAATTCTCTTTCATCATTGATATTTCCATCTCTCTCTCTCTCTCTCTCTCTCTCTCTCTCTCTCTCTCTCTCTTCCTCTCTGAAATCAATAAAAAATATTTTTAAATTTATTTTGCAAAAAGCAAACACACCTATTGTTTCTGACAACTGTATCTTTCTTTTAAAACCTCAGTTTTAGTATCTTTGCATTCCTGATGGATTTTTTTAAAGTTAGTATTCCGCTCTGAAATCAATAAAAATATATTTAAAATAAAGACATAAGGTAGCTGAATAGATTAGAAAATGTTACTCATTTATATGCAATTCACAAAAGACCCTCCTCAGAACAAAAGTTTCACACAGACAAAAAGTGAAGGGATAAAGGAAAAACATAACATTCAAATGGCAAAGGAAAAATGGGGTAGCAATACTCATATCTAATAAAATAGATGTCAAAACAAAGGCCATATCAATAGTCAAAGAAGGACACTAATGATAATAATAAAAGAATCATTTCAACAAGAGGCTATAACTCTGGTAAACAAATATGCACCCAATATAGGAGCACCTAAATATATGAAAATACTCTTTGAAGACTTTAATGGAGAGATTGATAACAATACATTCATAGTAGGTAACTTTAATGCCACACTGACACCACTGGATAGATCTTGCAGACAAAGAATCAATAAGGAAATAACAGCTTTTAACATGGATTTAAATGAAATTTATAGAACATTTCATCCCAAAGCAGCAGAATACACATTCTTCTCATGTGCACATAGGCTATTCTCAAAGATTGACCACATGTTAGGACACAAAATAAGTCTTAAAAATTCAAGAAGATTGGAATCATATGAATTATTCTTTCCAATCACAATGGCATGAAACTAGAAATCAACAACAATTTTTTAAAAACTCTCAAAAACATTCAGACACATAGAGACTAAATAGCTTGTTATTAAACAATGAGTGAAATACCAACAAGATCAAAGTAGAAATTAAAATTTTCTTGGAAACCAATGAAAATGAATATAAAACAACACAAAGTCCATGGACATAGCAAAATCAGTTCTAGGTGGGAATTCCATAGCATTACAAGCCTAACTCAAGAAACAAGAAAAAGCTCAAATAAACAACCCTACAACTAAAAGAGAATAACAAGAAAAGCCTAGAATAAGTAGAAGGAATGAAATAATAAAAATCAGAGCAGAAATGTGTGACATAGAGTCTAAAAAATAATACAAAAGATCAATGAAACCAAGAGCTTATTCTTTGAAAACATAAACAATATTGGTGCTCCTTTAGACAAACATATTGAGAGAGAAAAAAAAGAGAGAGGACCTAAATAAATAAAATCAGAAATTAAAGAGACAAAGTAACAACTGACATCACAGAAATATAAAGGATTGTAAGAAAATACTATGAACACAAATTGAACAATCTGGGTAAAATTTAAAGACTCCTAGAAACATATGATCTGCCAAAACTCAATCAGGAAGAATCAGAAAACCTGAATAGGCCAATAACAACTAGTAAAATTGAAGCAGTCCTATAAAATAGAGAGGTAATATACAATTGACCATCCCGTCCTCACACAAGATGGTCATCCTCATGTGGTCAAAGATGGCCACCACAAGATGGCTGGCAGGGGAACGTAGTTGTGGGAAACCAGGCCAGCAGGGGAGGGCAGTTAGGGACAACCAAGCCAGCAGGGGAGGGCAGTTGGTGGGGCGAGGGGGACCAGACAGCAGGGGAGGGCAGTTAGGGGTGAACAGGCTGGCAGAAGAGGGGAGTTATGGGTGACAAGACCTGCATGGGAGGGCAAGTGAGAACCTGGTTGGCATGGGAGGGCAGTAGGGGGTGATC
>PVJN01036948.1:0-10276 GCA_004026805.1 Lasiurus borealis | reverse complement strand
TAGTTGGGGGTGACCAGGCTGGCAGGAGAGGGCAGTTGGGGGTAACCAGGCTGGCAGGGGAGCAGTTAGGTGTCAATCAGGCTGGCAGGTGAGTGGTTAAGTGGTGGTCAGGCTGGCAGGCAGGTGAGCAGTTGGGAGCCAGAAGCCACAGATTGTGAGAGGGATGTCCGACTGCTGGTGTTGGATCAGGCCTACACTAGCAATCAGATATCCCCTGAGGGTCCCAGATTGGAGAGAGTGCATGCTGGGTTGAGGGACACCGCTCCACCCAGTACACAAATTTCATGCACCAGGCCTCTAACAATAATAACAATAAAAACCTCCCATCAAACAGAAGCCCTGGACTGATGGCTTCATAGATGAGTTTTACCAAACACTCAAACAAGAATTAACACCAATTCTCAAATTCTTCCAAAAATTCAAGTGAAGGGAAGACGACAAGACTCTCTTTGTGAGGCCAGCATTATCCTAATTCCAAAACCAGATAAAGACACTACAAAGAAAGAAATTACTGGCCAATATCCCTAATGAACATAGATGCTAAAATTCTCAATAAGATATTAGCAAATTGAATCCAGCAATATATTAAGAGGATCATACACATCTGGTCAGTGTGGTGCAGTGGTTGAGCATTGACCTATGAACCAGGAGATCATGGTTTGATTCTTGGTCAGGGTACATGCCAACATTTCAGACTTGATCCCCAGTGGATGGTATGCAGGAGGCAGCTGATCAATGATTCTCTCTCATTATTGATGGTTCTATCTCTCTTTTCCTCTTCTTTCTTCTCTGATGTCAATAAAAACAATATTTAAAAACAAAAAAATACAATATTTTTAAAAGATCATACCTCATGACCAGGTGGGATTTATTCAGGGATGCAAGAATGGCTCAATACTTGCAAATCAATAAATGATACTCCATAAAAACAAATAAGGAATAAAAATTATATAATCATATCAATAGATGCAGAAAAATGATTCAACAAAATGCAACATCGATGTATGATAAAAACTCTCAGCAAAACTCTCATCATACCTCAACATAATGAACACCATATATGACAAACCTACAGCCAACATCATACTCAATGGGCAGAAACGAAAAAGGTTTCCCTTAGATGTGGAACAAGACAGGGATGTCCTCTTTCACTACTCTTGTTCAACATAGTACTGAAAGAGTTAACCACAGCAATCAAACAACAAGAAGAAATAAAAGGCATCCAAATTGGAAAGGAGGAAGCAAAACTATCATTATTTGCAGATGACATGATATTGTACATAGAAAACCCTAAAGACTTCACCAAAAAAAAAACATGCTAGATTTATTAAATAAATTTGGCACAGTAGCATGATACAAAATTAACATCTGGAAATCTACAGAATTTTAAAGTATATATTTCTATTGATTTCAGAGAGGAAGGGAACAGGGGAAGGGAGAGAGAAGCATCAATGATGAGAGAGAATCATTGATCAGCTGCTGCCAGCATGCCCCACACTGGGGATTTAGCCCACAACCTAGGCACGTGCCCTGACTAGGAATCAGACCATGACCTCCTGGCTCATAGATCGTTGCTCAATCACTGAGCCATACAGGCTGGGCTCTATGGCATTTTTATACTCTCAGAAAGAGAAACTAAAAAGCAATCCCAATTATCATAGCAACAAAAAAGTTAAGATATTTAGGAATAAACTTAACCAAGGAAGTAAAAGACCTGTACCTTGAAAACTATGAAACATTGAAAAAGGAGATAGAAGAAGATACAAATGCACAGATTAAAATAATTAATATCATTAAAATGTCCACACTCCAAAAGTAGTCTTCAACACAGTTCTTATTAAAATACCAATAGCAGAGGAAAAAATGTCAGTGGAATAGACGGACGCCTCTGGAGCTTTGTTGCTGGGCAGAGGGAGAGAGAGTAGCTGAGAGCCGCACTGGGAGTGTTGGTTGGCAAGTTAAGAGTCAGTTATTCTCCAGGAGAAGGTGGGGGTCTGCTGACGGGGCTCTCCTGACCAGGCAGCCCAACTGCCACGGGGTTTTTGTCTGCCGGAGCCACCAGCGCGAACGCAGAGACCACGCCATCTTGCAGAGGGAAGTGTCCACAGTGGTCTTAAAGCTGCAGCTGAAGCACTCACCAAACAGCCGAGGGACCCAGAACACAGCTCTCCAATCGGCAAAGACGCTTGGACTCAGAGGAGATCCACACAGCACACAGAAAGGTCAGATTTCACCTGGGATAAGTTTGTGCCTTTGAATCAATGTAGGAGAGAGAAGTATATAACCATACACCCGGAGAAAAAAGACCATGGGCAGAAGAAGAAACAGCCTGCATATCACACCAAATACAAAAATAAACTCAAATGGATACAGGACTTAAACATTAGAAGGGAAACTATAAAAATACTAGAGGAATCCACAGCCAGCACAATCTCAGACATATGCAGAAAGAACTTCTTCACTGATACTGCTCCTAGGGCAATGGAAGCTAAAGAAAAAATAAACAAATGGGACTACATCAAAATAAAAAGCTTTTGCACAGCAAAATAAACCATCAACAAAACAACAAGAAAGACCACTGTATGGGAGAACATATTTGCAAATGTTATCACTGATAAAGGTTTAATTTCCAACATCTACAGCCAACTTATACAATTTAATAAAAGGAAGATAAACGATCCAATAAAAAAATGGGCAACGGACCTAAATGGAACCTTTTCAAAAGATGACAGAAGGAAGGCCAAGAGACACATGAAAACATGTTCAAAGTCACTAATCATCCGAGAGATGCAAATCAAAACAACATACCATCTTACACAAGGTCAGAATGGCAATCATCAACAAATCAACAAACAACAAGTGCTGGAGAGGATTCGGAGAAAAAGGAACCCTTGTGCACTGCTGGTGGGAATGCAGACTGGTGCAGCCACTGTGGAGAACAGTATGGAGTTTCCTCAAAAAACTAAAAATGGATCTCCCATTTGATCCAGTAATCCCACTCTTAGGAATTTATCCTAAGAAATCACAAACACCAATCAGAAAGGATTTATGTACCCCTATGTTCATAGCAGCACAATTTACAATAGCTACAATTTGGCAGATGAGTGGATCAGAAAACTGGTACATCTACACAATGGAATTCTATCCTGCCATTAAAAAGAAGGAATTCTCACTATTTGCAGCAACCTGGATGGAACTGGAGAGCCTTATGCTTAGTGAAATAAGCCAGTCTATGAAGGAGAAGCACCACATGACCTCAATCATTTGTGGATAATAAAGAACATTATAAACTGATGAACAAAAGGATAGATACAGAGGCAGTAAAGCATTAAACAGACTGTAAAATTATAGCAGGAAGATTAAGGAGGGGTGGGGTAGATAAGAGATCAATCAAAGGACTTGTATCCATGCATATAAGCATAGCCAATGAACATAGACACTAGGGGGTTGGGGTATGCCTGGGAGGGAGGGGGGCAATGGGGAGATATGTATATATGTAACACAATAAAAAAATAATAAAATAAAATAAAATTTTCAACAAATAAAATACAATACCAATAGCATGTCCTAGCTGGTTTGGCTCAGTGGATAAAGCATCAGCCTGCAGACTGGAGGGTCTTGGGTTCGATCCCAGTCAAGGACACATGCCCAAGGCTGTAGGCTCAATTCCCATTGTGGGGGGGGGGGTGCTGTAGGCAACCAATCAGTGATTCTCTCTCATCATTGGTGTTTCTATTGTCTCTCTCCATTTTCCTTCCTCTCTTAAGGCAATAAAAATATATTTTAAAAAGAGAGAAAATACCAATTTCGTATTTCACCAATCTATAATTTGAACAAATATTTCAAAAATTTATATAGAACCAGAGATCTCAAATAGCCACAGCAATCTTAAGAAAAATAAATAAAGTTGGAGAGATCACAATATCAAATATCAAACTGTACTGCCATTGTAATCAAAACACCCTGGTACTGGCATAGGAACAGGCATACAGACTAATGGAATAGAACAGAGATGCCAGAAATCAATCAACACTAATATGGCCCATTAATATTTGATAAAGGAGGTAAGGGCATACAATGGATTAAAGACAGTCTCTTCAATAAATGGTATTGGGTAAGTTAAACAGGTGCATGCAACAAAGAAAGAAAGAAACTAGACCACTAATTTACACCACACATAAGAATAACCTCAAAATGGATAAAAGACTTAAATGTAAATCATGAAACCATAAAAATTCTAGAATAAAACATATGCAGCAAAACCTCAAGCATCTCACATAGTAATATTTTCACCAATACATTACAGGGAAACAAAGGAAAAAAATAGAAAGTGGAACTACATCAGTCTAAAAAGTTTCTTCATAGCAAAAGAACAACAAAATGAAAAGGGATCCTACTGTATGGGAAAACATATTCATCAATGATACATCTCATAAAGGTTTAACTTCCAAAATGCACAAAGAATTCATACAACTAAACATAAGAAAGATGAACAATCCAATTAAAAAATGGATGAAGGACCTCAATAGACACTTCAAAGTGGACATACAGTTGTCCAATAGACATATGCAAAAATGCTCACTGTCATCAGAGAGATGCAAATTAAAACTACAATAAAGTATCATCTTACACCTGCCTGAATAGCAACAGTCATAAATTAACAAACAACAATTGCTGTTGAGGATGAGGAGAAAGGGGGATCCCAGGACATTACTGGTGGAAAGGCAGACTGGTGCAGCCACTGTGGAAAACATTATGGAGTTTTCTCCAAAAATCAAAAATAGAACTGTCATCTGACCCAGCTATACCACTTCTGGAAATATGTCCTAAGAATCTCGAATTACCAACTAGAAAGAATATATGCACCCCTATGTGCATAGTAGCATTATTTACCGGTATAATAGCTGGAATCTGGAAATAGCCCAAATGCCCATCAGTAGATGAGTGGATAAAAAAGCTGTGGTACATTTATACTCTGGAATATTATGCAGCTGTAAAAAAAAAAAAAAAGAAGTTCTTACCCTTTGAGACAGCATGGATGAAGCTAGGGACGGTGTGTTCTCTCCTGTTTACTCTCTTGCTATTGAGGTGGGGATTGTGGCAAATTTGTGACTGATCCTCTCTTACCTGTTTCATTGCAGGTATGTTGTATCTGTGTGAGGAATTGAGTTCAAGAACCTCCTCTGTCACCATCTTGAACTGGGACCCTTGCTAGTAATTTTATGTTGTCAAACCCATTTGGAATATATTTTATTACAGGGTTAATGAAGTAGATATATAACTAATTTTCTTGAAATGATGCAAGTTGACCTACAAATAATCCATTCTTTCTCCTTTGATCTGAAATACTAGGTATTGAACACGTGTGTGTGTGTGTATCTGTCTGTCTTCACACGCGCCCGCCTGCACGTTCTCACGCATGGGCTCATTTCTGGATGTTCTATTCATTTCATTCATCTCCCTGTCCCTGGGTTTTTATAACACTACGTTAATTATTATAGTTCTACTAGAGACCCGATGCACGAAATTCATGCATGGATAGGGTCCCTAGGCCTGGCCGGTGATCAAGGCCAATCTGTGAGTGACTGGCAGGGTGATGGCGGGGAAGGACCTGCTGGCAACTGCCTTGGCTGGCTTGGGGTCTGCAGGCTGGGGGCAGCTCCTGTGTTGAGTGCCTGTCCCCTGGTGGTGAGTATGCATCAGAGTGACCAGTCATTCCACTGGTCATTCCTCTGTTTGGTTGATTTGCATATTGGGCTCTTATTATATAGGATTATGAGGACAGATGAGCTGAGAAGTGTTATTAACCCAAACACTAATTTAGGAATTGTGAGAGCAAGATGGAGCTGTAGATAACAATTTAGTCATGAATGATTTTTCCCAACTCAACTGTGGTTTATTGGGTTTAGTAGGAGGAATACTGTGTATTTCAAGGTCACCTACAATGAGATTTTAACTTGTAAAGGTCTTAATAGTAGCAACAGATTATTTTTAGCTTCGTGTCTGTTTAACTGCTACACAGCACAACACAGGGTCTGAACTTTTAGTGTTCTCTCACACTGAGAGTACTGGATATTCTTTTTTTGTAGGTTCCATTAATTTTTTGGCTAAACAGGGAAGTTTAAAGGAATGATGAGGACAGGACTACAACAAAAAAACTGTAGGAAAAAATAGCTGCAGTTTTAAGGGTATCACAAAATGCAGAATTTTGATCCTATTCTCAAGTGGCCCAGTGGCATAGTCCAAATTTTCCTTTTTTATTCTTAACTATTATGATAATAACAATTAAAGATAAGAATTAAAATAGTGGCGGCACTATGCAATTGCAGCAGTAAATGTTCTTCCTTGTTTAGTGGTGTCATTAAATGCCCTAAGCTAGTTTTATCTGTTTGCTCCATAAGTATAATTTAATTATTTCACATTTGTTTAAAGCACTGAGAAAAGAGACAAGTGGGTTCTTATCTTGCTATAATTTCTTAGTTGCAACAAATTGATATACCAAAAACATGCTTGATCTGTTTGTAATTTGCTTTGGCTGTAAACTAATAATAAACGTAGTGTGAAACACTTATCACGTTTTAGTAAACATGACAATTGTGTTGTGGTCAAATCCTTGAGACTGTGTAGAGTTGTTTGTTTTTCTCTTCAGTTGCAGTGTTCAAGCACAGGCATCCAAAAATAGCCAACTGAAAGACCTATAATTGAGGCTTTGTTGGAGTTTATAATCAACTCCATGCATCCAAAAAACTTAACTTAGTTCATAAAGATTGCATTAAGCAAATGAACTTTAGAAGTCAAATATAAGTAAAAAATATAAAACATATATCAGATTGCTCAGTTGGTGCAGAATAATCAAAGGGGCAAAACTTCCAAAATCAATAAAATAGTGCAATATGTTATTTGTTCTAAAAATTTGTGGCAAAACTCTACTAGGAGACTGCTAGAGACTGGTTGTTTATTTCCTCCTGAAATTTATATGTTGAAGCCTAACTCCAAAATGTGATGGTGTTTGGGGGAGGGGAGAGTTTGGGGAGATGATAAGGTCATGAGGGTAGACTACAAAGAGCTCCCCTGCTCTTTCCACTGTGGGAGATAAAGAGGCTGTCTATAAACCAGGAACAGACTCACCAAATCTGACAGCCTCTTGATATTGGACTTCTTCACCTCCAGAACCTGAGAAATAAATTTCTGTTGTTTATAAGCCACACAACCTGTGGCGCTTTGTTCTAGCAACCCAAACAGAGACAGAGACATTCCAGTAGCCTCAGTCTCTCACATTCCAATTTCTTTTTCACATGCACCTTAAAATAATCTCCATCCAGCAAAGATGAGGTGTGACAGACACGAGGTAGACAGACACCTTACTTTCTAGTGAGGAAAGACAAACAATGAAATAAACCAGTAAAGACTTAGAATACCAACTAGGAAAAGAGTTATGGAGAAGAATGCCTGGCTGGTAGCTGGCAGCGAGGTCTGCTCTCTTTAGAGTTGTCAGTGAGACAGCATTCTGTAAAGATCCAGAGGAACTGAGGGGTGAGCCAGCCTGTGGGTGTCCTGAGGAAAGCACTGGGGGCAGAAAGGGCAAGAAGGGAACCCAGTGAACTCTAGAGCACAGGGAGGTGGTGTGGGTGGAGCTCGGGGAAAAAGGCCAGGAGCAGAGGGGAGCCTGAGGGAGGGGATGAGAGAAGCTGCACAATATGGGGCCTCTTAGGCCATGAAAGGATTTGGGTTTTGTGCTGAGTGAGATGGGAAGCCTTTGTGGAGGCTTGACTTTCATCTCTGTCTCTAACAGGCTCCCTCAGCTCCTCTATTGAAAATACCCTAAGAAGACAAGGTGGAGTCACAGGTCTGATCTGAAGGCTATTACAATAATCTAGGAAGAAGTTCAAGGAAATGGGGTGAGGTGATTAGCTTCTCAATATATGTTGAAGGCAGAGCCAACAGTTTGTGCTCCTAGACTGGATGAGGGTTATAAGAGAAAAGGGAATGAAGAGACCCTGTGGTTTGGGAAATTGGAAGCATGGAGTTCAGCTAACAAAACAACAGCTATGCTCATCTCACTGCTGGGCTGTGGTTCTGAGTCCCTTGCCTTTTACTTAGGCCACACCACTCTAATGCTTCTATTTTTAAACATTAATAAACTGAAAAAGAGCAGTTTTAGGTTAAATAAACTAAAAAGAGCAGTTTTAGAAAAATTGAGCAGAAAGTAGAGATCTCCTATGTACCCTCCCACCCCATGCACAACCTTTCCATTGTCAATAGTTTTTTATCAAGGTGGTACGTTTGTTACAACTGATGAACCTATACTGATACATCATAACCACCCACAGCCCATAGTTTACATTAGGGTTCACCCCTGATGTTACACATTATATGAGTCTTGACAAATGTATGATGATATGGATCCACCAGTGTAGTGTCATAAAAAACAGTTTCACTGCCCCAACCCTTTGTGCTCCATTTATTTATTCCTTCCCCCAACTCCTGGAAACCACTGATCTTTTTACTATCTCCATAGTTTGCCTCTTCCAGAATGTCATATAATTGGAATTGCACAATATATAGCTTTCTCAGATTGGCTTCTTTAACTTAGTAATGTGCATTTAAGATTTCTTCACGACTTTTCATGGCTTGACAGCTTGTTTGTTTTTGTTTGTTAATCCTCACCTGAGGATATTTTTTCCATTGAATTTTAGAGAGAGTGGAAGGAGGGAGAGGAGAAAGAGAGAGAAACACCGATGTGAGAGAGATTGGTTGCCTCCCACACATGCCTGGAGCAGGCCAGGGATCAAACCTGCAAACCCTATGCCTGTGGGTCGATGCTCTAACCACTGAGAAATACTGGCCAGGGAAACAGCTCATTCATTTTTAGTGCTGAATAATATGTTATAGCTTGGATGTCTCTCAATATATTTCACCTACTAAAAGACATCTTGGCTGCTTCTAAGTTTGGGTTATTATGAATAAAGCCGCTATAAACCTACATGTGCAGGGTTTGGGGTGGACATAACTTTTCACCTTCTTTAGGTTAATACCAAGGATTATAAGAATGTGTTTAGTTTTGTAAGAAGCTTCAAACTGTCTTCTAAAGTGGCTGAACCAGTTTGCATTCCTACTAACCATGAATGAGAGTTCATGTTGCTTCACAACCTAGTCAGCAGTTAGTGTTGTCAGTGTATTGGATTTTGGCATTCCAGCAGATATGTAATCATATCTCATCGCTGTTTAATTGATTCATTTTCAATGATTGCTAAGAATTCCTTTTAAAAAAATAAATTGGCCTTTTCTAAGATTTCCTCTTCCTGGAACATTAAGGCTTTTGAACGTCTTCTTGGGTGTTAGATTAGACAGAACAACAAATAAGACTCTGTGCTGGGCATTATTAGTGAACAAAGTCATCTGAGAGTCAGCACCTGCCTTCATGCAGTGTCAGTACACTTGGTTCTCTCCCTACTCTGCCTTTCATCTCTCTGAATGGCCCTGTGACTTCCCTACCTCCCGCTAGTTTCTAAAGAATATTCCCTTTGGCATGACTTACTATTCCCACTCTATGCTTAGTCTCCTGGAGTGCATGAAGATTTTAACCACTATATTTAGGCTAATAAGCCTCAGAATTACATTTCTAGACCTAACCTTTTACCTAAATTCTAGCATATATTTCTAAACACTTAGAAAATACATCTTGAATATCTCTTCTTTTGCTGTCTCTCAAATTCATGTGTGTCTCTCTCTTCTTCCCTCTCAGTGTCTCTCATCTGGTCTCTCTCTAGGGTCTGTAGGTATTAGTCTTGCATGATGACTCCCTTTTCCAAACATCCCACCTTGAATCCATCAGCTGGTCTTCTTTCAAAGTACCCAACTGATAGGGAAGTTCTCAACTTCTATGCTGCTGGCACCCTAATCCAGACCAGCCTCTCTTACCTGAAATGTCTTCCTAACTGATCTCTCACCTCCACAGAGAAGCCAGAGTGATCTTTTCTTCCCCAACTTTATTCAGATATAATTGACATATAATTGTGTAAGAGTAAGGTGTAGAACATGTTGATTTAATACATTTACATATTATAAATAAGTGATTTTTTTTGTTTGTTTTGTTAATCCTCACTCAAGGACACTTGTCCATGGATTTTTAGAGAGAGTGGAAGGGAGAGGGAGAGACAGAGAGAAACATTCATGTGAGAGAGAAACATTGATTGGTTGCCTCCTACACACACCTGACCAGGGCCAGGGAACCTGCAACCAAGTTACATGAACTTGACCAGAATCAAACCCAGGA